>LSSN01001916.1:0-24541 GCA_001970855.1 Smittium culicis
TAATGCTTTTAACTCTTTCATGGGTGGTAGACTATTTTTGATCCACATAATATAACCAACTGAATTCATTTAAATCAGTTTAATTCCGATGACTTATAAAATATTGGTATATTGAAAAATAAAAGCAAATAGTATAATATTTTATAAATGATTGCCGAATCAATAAATTACCTTTTAAAAAGAGTTTTGGACTGGAAGGGGCTAAATAACAATAAGATTTTAAAAATTACATTTGATTTTTGAATCGCGTTACATTATACTTCACAAAGGGGGCGCATTAAGTTTTATCATCTTATTGGATATAACTAAACCGAAAAATAAAAGTCAATAAAAATATAGAATTAAAATTAAATATAAAAATTGCTATTGGTATAAACATTAAATTAAACAACCGTGTTATCATTATCATCTTTTCTTTCTCAAAGTTACTCTATCGACATAAAGTTTTTAAATACTATAAAAAATTTTTTTTAAAAAAAGCTCAGTTAAAATTTATTATATTCAAAACTTTTGGATCAAGAAATTATCAACCAGTTGCCCGTAAACCAAGATCAGGTTGAATAATTGACTGATATAGTTAGTCAAATCCTCCGAGAGACATGGAGCGCGACTCTGAACCACAAGACCCGTACTTAACAACAACGATGTCGATAACTGAACTCACGATCGATACTTAATTTATAGTAGAGTTTACATCGATTAAAGAAGACTTATTCTGTTAACTCTTAAAGAAGAATAGCACAAGATTTTTAATTAGCCTTATCATAAAACTAGTTAAATTGACTAAAACTCAACTCAACTGAAAGATACTACGTCTAGAGCTGTGAGGATGGCATTCACAATCATTTACGCAATTCAAACATGTCTTACTCAAGCGATCCCACAAATCTAATACTAAGTAAACCACAGGAGTCAAGAAAATCCGGTCCTAGATACTTCCGAAGATCTTGAAATAATTTTTTTAGGTCAATGAGAGCTCTACTATCTAATGTAGCTGCGACTGTTGTCCAACACAGAATATACAACCTGTACAAAGTTTTGAATCTACAAGGGAAATCTACTCAGCTTGAATTTTCTGAATCCAAGCCTCTGATTGACAAAGAGGTTCTGAGTGCTCACATTTGAAAGAAACCTATAGCGAAAAGACAGCATTTGAACTCAAGGAAACAGAAAGTAGCGACGCTCCTGCAGTTCCGGCACCACAGCTAAAACAAACTCCGAGTCCAACTAAAATAACTCGATCTGTCAGTCAAAATTTCGCCGGAGAGGTTGCGGATGCAGGAAAAGTACAGACAGATACCCAGGTCGATTTGTGTGTTAATGGGACGACTCGCCATGTTCAAATCAAAATGGTCCAAACTGAAGTACAGTTGATATGTTAAGAATCATCTTCATAAACCCAACCTCAGAATTAAATCTCCCGAAGAAGGCGAAAAAGAAACTTCGCATAAAGCAGAGCATCAATATAAAAACATTTTCACTGAAAATTGTCGCTTCAAAAGCTCCGGCGCAAACGCGGCGGACTTGCTAGATTATCTTCAAATACCCCCGTTAACCTAGTATTCTTATCGGTACAAAATTAAACTGAGACAGGAAACCAAAAAAGCCTTGATAGAAGAATTAACATCATTCTTAGAAATAAACGAAATAATAGAGATTCAATCTCGGGTTTCCAAACTATACTGCCAGCTATTGACAATAAAAAGAATACTAGTGGCCTCCGTTATGTTATCTACCTGTGAAAACTCAAGATGGAGATTATATCATATAAATCTCGCATTATACTCATGAATATATATATTTTTTCATTGGATATTCGGGGATTCTTCATCTATATCCTGATATACAAGAAAATTCGCACTTATCTTCGGTTTCACTCAAATATTTGCAATTTCCATTTACGCCTACTAAGATGCAGATCGTCTCTAGTACGTTTTTTTACACCAAAATAATTTGTTCAATTTTACAATGAGACTGATTTCAGGTATTGATAGACTCAGTGTACATGTGTGACCTCCTGATCATAATTCAATCGAAAGAAGAGCTAAGGGGAATCCCAATTCAATTATATTCCAAGATCCGAGAGCTTGAGCTCAAGATAAACAGTGATAAATCTTCTAAACTCCTATACAGCCTATCACACATATAGGCAATGTTTTCAATATAATTATTATGTCTCCGAAGATTCGATCTACAAAGATCAGAGACTTTTGACGCAATACAAGAAAGGTACTGAATGCTGAACAGAAGATGATGAGATGTCTTGCGTGCTTTATATAGAAAGCTCAGTTGATGCAGGTAAATATTCTTGGCATTTTTATGCTCCATTTTCTTTTGAAGCTCAAAAGCTCGCCAATATATAAATTTAAATCATTGACGTGAACAGTGTTACTAACTGAAACTTCAATACAAAGAATATTGTTCTTCGATAATAAATTGGTATTATAGACACAGATTTTCGCTCTTTCAAGAGAATACGGAACTATATATTTTAATTGACTCAATTCCTTCAAAATTTAAGAGTTTTAAAGAGTCCACACACATATTCGGAATTAATGATGCCAACACAGTCGAGGATGAATGTCAACTCATAAAATTTTCTACAGTACTGTATAAATTAAGGTTCATGAGTGTTAATATTTCATTTGATAACTAATATAATAAAATTAATTTTAATTAATTAAAACGAATTCTATTTTACTATATAAGACTTAGAGATTAAACTTTGAATCTCTAAGTCTTTCTATTTTTTTTAATACTCTCCTAGTTTCTGAGACAATAAAATAATATAATTATTAATACTTAGTCTAAAAAAGAGAGTTTTCGGTTCTCTTTTTTGATCTATCCGGAAATTGAATCCAAATTATCTTAAGGCGATTATTTGGAAAACCCGTGAACGAAATACTAAGAATCCAGAAGAGATTTGATCATACTGTCTAAAGACCAATAATTTACCTAGTTTATTATGTGTTACTTCGACCTAAATCAAATTGAATCTTCAAGTTGACTGAATGCATAAAAAAATTATCACTAAATCACGTGAAATTCAATACGTATGAAAAGATTGACGGTTCTCACAATGTTGGCCTGCTTATTTTTATCCTAAAAAAGATAGTATATCCATAATACGACCGGCATATCCAGAAAGAAAAGATCGGAAAAAATGAATTAGGGTTCAAGTTGAAAAGGATAAAACCCAATGCGCATGAAAATAAGTAATCTGAGATCACATACAATAAATAAAGTCCGCAGAGAGAGAGAGAGAGAGAGAGAGAGAGAGAGAGAGTATCGATGTAATTAGTAGAGCCGATGTGTAAATACGCGACTTGTTTTCCGGATATGAGTTCTCTCTCAATATCCCAACCTATCCTATTACGAGAAACAACTGTACTCCCATACCCGAAAAGCGGAAAATCACCTCTATCGTAAAACAGAAATTAGTTCTTGATATCTTGAAGGATCAGTGATGTTTTCTCGAAGCACATGTTCTCTGAAACTACGCTAATTTGATTTATTCTCTCGAAAAAACGACGTTTTAGACATCGATACAGAGACATATATCAAAAATAGCTTTTTAGAATGGATAGTTTCAAAAGTCATTACTGGAGAAATATCGGATCAACAAATAATAAATTATCTTTTAGAGATATATTATATTGATAAAATCAAATTGGGTACGATAAAGGCTTATAATTATGCATCTTAGGGGCTTTCAGAAAATTTCTAAGAACTGACATATAATCCCATTTTTATATAGTTTACAAATACTTTTGACGATTCATCAATTTGAAATTATGCTAGACCCGAAATTGACATATCTTCTGTTCTGAATTTATTTAGATAATGGGACCCTTCATCAATCCTTAAAAACATACAGTTAACACTTAATTTATTCTAGTTTTTAGTTGTGACGGAGTTTTTAGGCGTGAGCGACATCGATAGAATATATGACTCGAGAACAGTTTTATTTTAAACGAATTATACGTAAACTGTCCTTATACAAAGAAAAATTTATATATCGTATTCAATGATCAATTTAATATTATTTTACAAAGAATAATGCTTATTTCTATAGTATAATAAATTGATTAAAGAGACAGCAAAGAATAAGCATAAGCATAATACTTTTACATATTTCAAGTACAATATTTTTTGCAATAGCAATTTGAAGGAAATAATATAAACAGCGACTATTTTAACTTAATTTTATTTGAAAAGATATATTAATGATTATTTTTCTCTATTTTTTTGGTTATAAATATATTATTTTCCAAATTAATTCAATAAATTCCTCTCACAATAAATCTATTACCAAAACATAATTACAATAAGAGCCGTGGTTAGAAGTGGACTACTAAAATTAATCATAGTAGCCCCGAAAGAAAAGTACGGAGGTTTAACTGTTGAATAACCATGTCTGATAAACTCTTGCAAGGATCCTATAATATGTCCAATGATTTTTTATCAGGTATATAAAAATAATATAGCCTCAAAACTTGTCCAAAAACAGATTCAAACAACATAAAATGGATAATAAACTGAATTTTTAGATTCTTGAGTGGTTATAAGAAGCCTTTATCAGCGGATAGCATTCTAAAATACATCCGCTCGTTATGAGATCATATCAGTCGCGATCTAAATGCAACCATATCTAAAGTAAAAGCGATTTGATTAAATATTGCAGCTAAATCCAGATTATCGCCAGATAAAATAGTTTCCCTTGGATTCTGGTCTAACTATACTATCTATGATACTTACTATCGACTCATAAGGAATTCATCGAATAAATAGACTGAGACTATCTTATATTTGGAGTAACTTAATATTTCATCTCGCTGAAGTATAATACTATAATTAATCGAGCTCTTTAGAGCGAATATTAATTTATTATAAACGAGAAGAGGAGAAATATTAAGTTACATCCACCCGAGATAATTTAAATTTGCAGAAAGATAAGGATAACACGATGTGTGATTTTCTGCTTTTACCATTAAAAATTTTTATATTTCATTTAATTTATTATTATTATTATTGGCTTTTAATTTCTGATTTAGTTTTATTCGATAAGATAGAACGTAATATGTCTCCTTTCATTGTTTATAATAATTTAATATTCGCTCTAAAGACCTCGATTAATTATAACAGACTCAATAATTGAACATTGAAAGCATTATCCTGGTATAATCAACGGAGCTGCAATATTTATCAATAAAAAAAAGATTATGATCACGTTAATTAGGCATACTTTGAACTTGGTTAAAATTTTTTTGGCTTCCCAGCGAATCCTCCAATTGGATCAATCTTATTTACAAATATTCGACCACTAAGATTAAAGTAGGTAAATTTTTTACTTGATGGATTCTAATAAATAAGCGCTAAGACATGATGACCCCTTATCCTTTGAGCTAAAAAATAGTTTAGCGGAACCAATGATAATAATTTTAACAAAAATATTTATATGATATCAGCCTACCAAACCTAAAAATCAAAATTTTGGTTTATGCTGGTTATATAGCGATCTTGTAAACTAATATGAACAAATTTAGTATTTTAGAGCGAGTTACTGTATTACATTGCGGCACTTCAAATGCTATGGCATATTATCAAAATAAACTGAATTTTAGTATGTACTGATTTAATGAAACTTAAATACAAATTTATTAAAGATGGCGAAATTTTTGAGGATTATGGGGTAATTTTTAAAAAAATCGGAATTGCAGCAAAAAGTATTGAAGAAAAAATAATCCAAAGTATAAAAAACAAAATGAATTGGCTTAATTGTCGAATACTGTCCTCTACATGTGATGATTAAAATTAAAAAACGCGTTCCAAAATATGGTTTGCAGCTCATATAGCTCCATTTAGACCAAATATTTTTAATAAAAAAACACCTATTTCAATGTAAAATTTGTACTAAAAAAGGGATATGGGAGGGCTTGACCTAATCCCAACCGAAGAATAGTATTTGTTCCTTGTTCGGAAAATAGATTACCACTATTATTCATGCGAGTTCAACTTATCTGAATCCAACATATATCTAACGGAAAGCAAAATCAAAGATGGTTTTTGTATAGAAAATTCACCCTATTACAGAACATTGAATGCCAAAAATAAAAATAAAATTAGAAAAAATAGGGGAAAAACTGTATTTTATGAGTACTCGATAAAATGCTGCAATATGCTAGGATTAGATTATGAGAATATAGACATTAGCTGGTAAGTCTTTCAAATACTTTCCCTCCCAGTTTCTAATCGGTCTTTTAAAGGTATTGCTTTCGATTCAAAGGAGCTGGATAATCTAGGAAAAGTAAGAATAAAAAAAAGGGTCAGTTCTAAAACTGTTTAAACTGAATTTGAATAATAAGGCAAAACAGAAAATCTGGCTAGTTTCAATAAAGTAAATAAAATTCTCGATCTACCTACAGCTCTGAAAATAGCTAGATATGAGAGAACCCACCAGCATGAGAGTATTAGAACTGATGCTAACTTTACTCTTTCCCATCCAACACTCTTTAATAAAATCAAATTTATGATTCGTTTATGATTTATAAGAAAGTTTACTATTTGCTGCTACTTTTCTATAAACCAACATTTCTTATAGCCTCGGAATTAAAGAATTTTATTTGTACTCTGTTGGCTATATCTGATGGGCCAAAAATATTCTACTGCCCGTGAAGGGGTTTATGGAGATTGTGATCTTATCTATAAGCTTTAAGATTTCTCCATTCATTCCTTCAAGTAGGCTTAGTGGTTGAAGTTATAATCGTTATGTATTTATGTTCGTTCCATAAATACTGAATTCGTTATCATTGAGCTCGTAGTCAGAGCCTACATATAACAGGATTAATAAAAAACACTTACGATCCAAGCAAAGGAAAGATCAGCCTGACTCTCTTAATATAAGCCGCTAAATGACTGATATCTGAATTGCTGTCGACGCTGGACTTGTGTAGAGATATTGTCTCACTGCTCTAAACGAAACGGTTCCTCCTGTTTCTAGATGGTGCACCTCTGTTATCGCTGTCTTCCGAATCGCTGATCGTTGCCTTCACTATCCTCAACCAAGGGTAGTTTATATTAGTGAGGTTATAGTATACAATAAGTTGAAAAGTACACTACTTTAGTACTAAACCAATTTCTGGGGCCAACGCTCTTAACCCTTTCAAGGACGGCAGACTGCTTTTGACCTAACAAATACAACCAACTATATTGTATAAAGTGCTATAATTCTGAAATTCGGATAATTATTGGTGTGTTGTAAAATTATGGCAAATAATAAAACTGCTTATAAATCATAAGCGAATAAATAAACTAATTTTTATATGAGCGTTGGACGGGAAAGGGCTAAACTTGATTAAAAATTTTATGGGACAAGACTATCATAAATCATTTGTTATTGGCTGTCTTGAAATTTTATAACCAATACATTATTATCAATCTATAAAGGTTTATCGGTTAGTAATTTGATTGGATATTAGTAGCAATATATAATTAGCTAATTACTGGTGAATGGGTTATATAACTTATTGTTTGTTGTTATTCTTAAAATATACCAGAATTTGAATGTGCCTCGATAATTTATTTAGTTTTTTTGAGCTCAGATGGCTAAATTGCGTAAATTAAATCGGCGTACTATCGGGGAAAGAGAGAACGAGACTTATATAGCTTGAACTTGCAGTAATTTTATGTAATTTTATATAAGTTTATGAGTCTTCAAGTAAATTGCAACAAATAAAATACGCAGCTGTACCAAAATTATATAAATAGCTCTAGAGCAATTTTCGCGGTGATTAATCTATTTTGATATATTTATTTCATTAGACAATTAACAATATAGCGAATTCAAATTATAGTCGCAATAAATAAAAACAATAGGGTAAAATAACAAAGAAAAAAATTATGCATTATACAATTGTTTAATACAAAAACTCCAAGGATTTAATTATGGCAAAATGAAGTCACATTTGCTTATTATCCTTTAAACTTTCTTTCTTTTCTATAAAAAAGCAAATATTTATTTAATTTTAATTAACGAATTTATAGTTTATAAACTAGATTTCATCTATATTATCTGTATAGTATTTTTTTTAATAAATTCAATAGTCAATTATGGGGAAGCTACAAGTTCAAGTTTATGATTTTGCATATGACCATGACGATCCGAAATTCAAAGGCGATTACTCACGGGACAATTTACAAGAAGAGTACGAAAGCGAAGCAACTTCCAATTTCCAGGAAAGGACAACTAGCTCTGCTGAAAATGATAATCCTGGAATTTTGGGCAGGGCCAGAGCTTTATACGACTTTGAAGCAACAAATGAATACGAGTTAAGTTTTTCTAAAGGGGATTTCCTTATTCTCACTAAGAGACAGGAAGAAGGCTGGTTAGTCGGCTATAAAGGCGATGAAGTTGGGCTAGTTCCTGAAAACTACATCCAGATGATTTCCTAAAAAAAACTTTATAAATTCCGATTGAACTCCTCTACTGACTTATATACAAAAAATGGATAGTTTTCATTTTTTTTCTTATCCTCGATTACCTTTAATGAAGCTACCATAGCATAGTTATTTTCTACCTTCTTTTATGCTATTCTGTACACACTATTTATTCATAATACTTTTTATCATTACACTAAAAATATCCTTTTGTTAGCTAAAGATAACTTACACGAATAGAATTTTTTTTTATTATTAAAGATACCTTGGTCTTAAAACTTGCTAGCTATATATATATAACTAGATCCAATTTTATATTTTTTAATATGAATCGCTAAAGATATTCTTATAGCAAGAAATTACCTTTCATAACTAGCTTCGTGACAACAGATTTTCATTAGGTTTAGATATTAAGTAAGTAAAGCGAAATTCACTAGTTTTCTCTTTTCTTTTAAAAAGCTTGTCAGTTGCTTTTCGATTTATATATTTTATGGTACGTAGTAAAACAGTATAACATCTTTATAGCATAATATTCATAATTATTCTATATACAATAAACTCTATGTCGCATTTTATCTATTTAATATGTGTTATGCCTTTTTTTTCGCTCAATGCTCATTTCTTTGTTCTAGCCACTACTCTAGCCAATACATTTCATTAATGCTTAATTTGCGATTAATTGACTACTCATTCTTCATTGTTAATTGTAGCTAGCAAATAAGCTCCATCTAAATTCACTATTAAGCTACTTCGTTCTACTCATTCGCCAGAAAACTTGCATAATTAATATTTATGAAATAAGCAGTATCCATTGGCTAAATACCAGATATCAGCTTTACAATTGGCTAAAATACAGAGAAATCAGACGAATAATAACTGCCTAAATCAATTTTGCAAAAAATCAAAGCAAAAGGTAAACAAAGTTGTATTAAATTTTAAAATGAAGCTATTTTTTACGTCATCATTGCTAAGACTTACCAGCTAGATTGCCAAAATAGCAAATTTCTAAAGATTTTTTTTGCGAGATACAAAATTAATGTATAATTTTCGTTTTAATTTTTTATTCTGTTTATTTGTTAATTATTATTTCTTTTCAACCTTTACCCCTCTAAATTTCGATTGATTTCTTAAAGTTAGATTTCACTTTTATAAATCTGGCTCTTAATTCAAGATTTATAATTTAAGAAAGCTTAGCATAAATTCGCCTATTTAGATTTCTACTGTAATTCTGAATATTTTCTTTTAAATCATTTTATATTTATAACAGATTTTTTATATTCTAGAATCCCTTCATCTACCCGCTATAGACCAATTTCTAAAGGAATAATCATCAAAATAATAATTCGATCCAAATTTTATTTCTTTCAGCAACCTTGCACTCAATTATTAAATAATTCATACTTTCTTTATTCCCTTATCTGAATAATCGAAATTCTCTATTCATAATATAAATATATCACCTTCTAATATAAATTATCACTGAAAATATTTCCAAATGTCTTCAAATGGGTAAGTTATATTAAGTTACTATTAAATAACTTATAATTATCATCTTATTATTAAATCAAATTGTTTTTACTATTTTATTCTTTTATCAATCGCTATCTTGATCTAAATTTTTTCCTTTTTATTTATTTTAATCTTTTTAAGTGCTCCCAATCAAACTTATTTTGGCGTCACGCCCCCGATTTCGACAAAACCTCCCACCCAAGATGAAATCTTGTGTACCGAAAAAATGATGAAATATTTACGTGATAATAATCAATTTGAAGATGAAGCCGCAATAAGAAATAGGTAAATAGCTTTTTAAACTCCAAAATCATTTTTTTTACATTCCACACCAATAGTATAATAATCTATACTTACATAGATATTATTATCTAATAGCTAGCATATATACGTTTTAAACCAACAACAGCCTATCTTTGTGAAATAATTCATATCTTATATTTTTTTTTGATATAATTTTAGAGAAATAGTATTAGGCCAACTAGATGTTCTGGTCCAAAAATTCATATACCTTGCCTCATTAAAGCACGGGTTTACAGAAAAAACTGCCGCTATGTGCAAAGGGAAAATATACACTTTTGGTTCATACCGCCTTGGCGTTCACGGTGTAGGTGCTGATATTGATACTTTATGTTTATCCCCTGCTCATGTTAAACGAGAAGACTTTTTTGAAATTATGGGCTCCCTTTTATCAGAACGTCCGGAAGTAACAGAGCTTACTCCCGTCCCAGAAGCCTTTGTACCAGTTATAAAAATGGAATTCAGTAACGTCCCTATCGATTTAACCTTTGCCAGTGTTCACTATTCTTCAATCCCTGAAGACCTCGAATTAACTGATAATAAAATATTAAAAAACATGAGCGAAAAAGATATTCCCAGTATTAATGGTCCCAGAGTAACTGATGAAATTTTAAAATTAGTACCTAATGTCAATACATTCCGTGACTCTTTAAGGTGCATCAAACTTTGGGCTAAAAAAAGAGGAGTTTATTCTAATACTCTAGGCTTTTTAGGAGGTGTTGCCTGGGCAATGTTAGTCGTTCGTGTTTGCCAATTATACCCTAATTGCGTTCCAAGTGCTATCATATCCAGATTCTTTCGAATCATGTACCAATGGAACTGGCCACAACCTGTTCTTCTCAAGCCTATCGAAGACAACCCTTTACGGTTTAAATACTGGAACCCAAAACAATCACCAACTGATAGACTGCATAAAATGCCTATAATTACTCCTGCATACCCATCAATGTGTGCCACCCACAATGTCTCTCAGTCAACATTAACTATAATTACTGCTGAATTCAAACGTGGTGCCGATATACTCGATAAAATAACATCTAATGAATGCGAATGGTCTGAATTATTTATTGAACCTGATTTCTTTACTAGGTATAAATTTTTCTTTCAGGTTATTGCCTCTAGTGATAACCAAGCAACACAGATCGGTACAAAAGGCTTAATAGAATCTAGACTACGCCATCTTGTTAATAAATTAGAAAACTCTGATAATATAATTTTGGCCCACCCAAACCCTGACTCTTTTGAAAAATCTTTCTCCTGTATCAATCAAGAGTATGCAGAAAATATAAAAAATGGCTTCTTCCCTGAATTTAAATATTATAATAATGATGACCCATCTGAAATAACTTATTACCCACCGATCACTCAAGAAGAATCTTCTAGTGATCTCGAAAATATCTCCAACAGAATTACTATCTATACTAACTCTTTCTTTATCGGCTTACTAATAGAAAAGAAGCAACCAGGATATATTGGCAACAGAGTTGTTGACCTGTCTTGGCCTGCCCAAGATTTTGTGGAGATGGTTAAACCAAAAATAGTCGAAATTAACAAAAACTCCGATATTCAACTAAGGTTTTACAAAAGAAACGAGCTTCCTAACTTTGTTTTTAAAACAAATTTAAATCCTGCTAGGCATAAAGCCTCTAAAACGAAACTGAATGGACTGTTACCTATCGCCGCTAAAAACGAATTAGCACCCACTCCTATCAGCAGTGACGCTAAACCTTCTGATCCTGAGACTAATGGCACTAAATCTTCAGCTAACCACTCTAGAGAGGATTCGCCACATGACGAAAAGGAAAATTACTCTGCTAAAAAACAACGCATCGACGAAGTCCCTACCCCGATTCCAACAATTAACGGAGCTGACAAACAACGTCCAATCAATTCATCTCCAAGCTTAATTTCAGTACAACCTCTAAATTCTCAGCCTGATACTAAAGCTCCAAATCAACATATCACAAATCTGAATCTTTCTCAAATATCTCCTTTATCTTCAATACCTTCAAATATATCTAAAGAAACAACAAATCCATCAATTCATTCCTCTGAAATCTCTAATCCAACAAATAAAAATGTAACGAGATTAACTGGCCAACGCGTCCAGTTTTTACCGCCTGCTCCTCAGCCCCAAAATTTTTCTCTCAAACTGTCTGATCCATCTAAACGTAACTTGTAAAAATAACATTTCTTTCTCAGCAAAAATTTTTATTCGTTTTAATTTTTTTTCCTCCTAAAATAATAAAATTAAAATCAATATTTTTCTTGCACAATGTCTAGCCTTTATTTTGTATATCTGTCCATTATATACTATATTAAATATAATTAGTAATACACTTAATAGACTCTTTTTATAATAAGGAATGTGCTCTTAATATTATTTGTCAAAAATGAGCATTTATGAGACTCTATTGAGCTAATTTGACTGTATATTGTGATAATAAGTGGTACGGAGTATACGAATAAAAAAAAATTTTTTTATATAAAATTAACGTTCTGCCATTTGGTTATTCTTTAATTTGTCTATTTTTAATCAATCAGTTAGTAAATTAAATATTTTGAAATAATATTCAAATCTAAATATTATTAATAAGTGAAGTAAGCAAAAAAAAAACATTATTCACTTTACAGTACATGCCGAGTATAATATTTGGTTTTATCTGAAGAACACCAATGATAATTTTACATCTTTGGAGTTCTGGCAGTGTTGGTTTTTCTTTTTAAATACTATTTTTATGAAATCTGATAAATCTATATCTAAATCAAATAATAATAAAGATTGTTCAGTTTATTAAATAAGTCATAAATATTATCATTTTTAAAAACTATAAATTAAACATTGAATAATTATTTAAAATATCACTCAACTATAAATAAATAAATAATTACGAAATTTTTATAGCTTTACTTTTCTCTCCATTTTATCTATAAATGACGACTTGTATCAAAAATTTGAATATTGCATTAATGATACTTTTTCTAGAAAAAATATCATTTTATCGAAAATAAAATCTATTAAATCAGCTTATATAGATTTCAAATTGATTTATATTGTTTATATGAAATTAAACATGATTTAAAAAATTGTGTTTATGCACACACAAAATACCTTATTCTCATAATGCAACATTTTTATGATTTATGCTAATATTTTATTCATTATCTAGATAGTCAGTGGTGGTAATTTAAATATTATTTAATATACTTTTAAATATTTTATTATTTGTTTTTATGTTTCATTTAAATACTTAAAAATTCAAATAAATAAAAAATTAAGAAATTAAAATTTAGTTATCAAGCAATGCCAAAATATACGTAATAGGTTTTTTATCGAATATTTAAAACCTAAAAAAAAAAAATTTTTTTTATAATTATTTACCATGAGTTATAGAAATGTAAAATTCAAAAAAAATTATTAATTTTAAATAATTATCTGCTATTTTTTTCATTTTTAAAAGAATTTCATTGACTAAATAATAGGAATGAATTCTATACGATCATTAAATCATTACTTATAACAGTCGATTAATTAAATTAAATTGTTAGGCAATAATATCGGATCGTAAATCATAAGAAATTCTATTCGAATAATCTAAATCTAAATTTTCAATTATCAAGCTCCAAATTTAATTAAGATTTTTTATCTATGTATATTTTTCATTTGAATTTTTCAGATTATATAAATTATTGTTAATATAAAAGCTAATAACTTTATTATTTACTTATGGATCATTGATTTTTTCGCCACTACTCTTTAAATTTTATCTTTTTTGATTAATTTCAGTTATTTAATTATCAAAGTATAATTTCAACATAATTAAAGCAATATATAATTTATGTATATTGACATCAGTGGTATTAATATTTAAATATTATTAATTGATTGATTTAATCTACTATTAAAGTTCAAATTTTTATATAAGCTCTAAAATTCGCATAAAAATACAAGGCTTAAAAAAAAAATTATAAAAAGAAATAAATCATAAATTAATTATAATATTATTACTTATAAAAGCTTACAAACTGAAAATTGTCAGAGAATTCAGAGTTCCTCACCTATTTTTATTCATTTATTATTGCATAGGGATTTTTTTGGGTTCAATTAATATTATATAGCGAAACGAATAAAATTTTTATAAATTTTATTTATATTTTTATTTAAAAAGTATCGTATCTTTTCACTCTTTTTTTATGAATAATCGTCTCTATTTATGTAGAATAAAAAAATGTATAATCATAAGAATTCGAAAATTTTTTTGCTAATTTTATAAGGTTGATATAGTGATGTACTAAATGTATTATAATTTGATAGACGTATAATAAAATAAGATATAATAATAATTTAGACATCTGGTTGAGATCAGATCATCAATATTTCTATTTGTAAAAAACTTCCTTGAAATTATATTTGCATAAAAAAATTTGAATAGAAAATCCTTTGATTTTTTTCCTCAACAGAAGTCACCTGGGAATTAATCAGAGCACTCTTTGTCGCCTGATTTCCTTACGAAAAAATCAGATATAAATTATCTAGATAAAGTTTTGTTATTCTAAAATTTCAATAATCACTTAATTAATTGTGCATTAATAAAAAAATTAGATTTTATAACCATCTGTTCATATAATAATAAGCTTATTAATTTTTTAAACCGTAAAAATCAAGAATTTTTAGATTTATGCTAATTTACTCTTCCACAGACAGTAGAAAATTTATGATAAGTAAAATATAGTAAACTTTTTTTCATTATAATGAAAAAAATCCGACGCCCTGAGAGTTATTCGTATACATTAAATTAACAGCAATTAATAATATTTGCTATTTGCTATTTATGAATCATAAAATCAGTTTTTTTTAACAATTTTTGACTGGAACGGGTAAAACTATTGAAATTTTTGTTTTTTATTATTATAAATATTTAAATTGAAATGATTTAATAAATTAAGTATTTATAAACGTTGGTAAATTATTTCAGCTTCGCCAATAATATACAGTTTTGTCTGATTATTAATATTTTTATTAAAAGATTGAATCCATAATTCTTACAGATTATTATCACTAAATTTAATTATTAACTCTAATGATACTTTGATAATAATAGGAAAATTTCATGCTGTATCGAGAAATTTTTATCATTAAAATATAAAAAGTTTTGATTCTGAAATTCCAGCGCGTAATAAAATGATTAAACGTAATTTTTTAAAAGCTGTATTCTTTTGGTGTACTATTTAAATTATTAAATGAGTAAATTTTGTTCTTTTAAAATTACCAAATTTAGTAATAGAATAACTTTTGACTGATTTCTATTTATTTTCACCATTTTTTTGATAATTAAGTATAAATTTATATTATAACTATATATCCTGATGATTAATTATAAGCTTGATTTTTTGAAATATAATTTATATACATCTCATTATTTTATACTCTATTATTTAAATTAAATAAGATATTAAATATTTAAAATCATATCATCGATTTTATATGGTTCTATTATATTTTGGTTATAGATCTGTAAATTTTTATTACTACAATTTCTATTTCATCTTTATATATTCTCAATTAATTTAATAATTATGTAATGCTATTGATAGTTTTTATTATTAAAAATCATTAAATTAATAATATGATAGATTTATAGTGTTTATTGCTAAATTTTATAATTGATATCGTATTAATAAACAGATTTTATGGTTTTCTTCAACTAATAAAGTCCATTTCCTCCCAAATCAAAAATGATTTCATGAGAATAATGGTGTAATATTTATAATATCATTAAATATGTCTTAAACTAATTATTTAATTAAATTTTTATGATATTAAAATATAAAAATCATCAAGAATTATTAAATTTTAAAATAAAATATATTTACAATGATAGATTTAGTCAGTCAAATATTTCAACTATTAATATGTTATGATTTTTTATTTTATTTACTATTTAAGTATTTATAAAGGATATAAATACTTCAGTTATGAGTATTGTTGTATCAATTAATTATAAATTCAATATATTACTAGTTTTCTCATATAAAAAAATACAGTATATTGAAAAAATGACTAAAATTTAGAATATTTTATATTTTTGCTATATTCTCTCATATTTTATGTCATCCGATCTCAAAAAAATTATACATAAAAACCTTACTATTCATCAATACTAAAATTCATGTTTCATTTTATCCAAGTTTTATTTTATAAAAATGATAAAATATGTTTATATATTTAGTTTATGAATTTTTTCTAATAAACTGCAATTTTTTTTAAAGTTTTGTATTTTTCCATATTTATTCTAATTATCCACTCGCTAATATCAAACATTAATTAGTATAAGCTTTTCAAAAATCGTGGGATTAAGTTTTTAAATTTCAGAAAATATTATCTGTATGCTCAAAATTATTCAAGCATTTAACTAACCTAATCTAAGATATATTTGGAAATAAAGATGATTGATATCGAGTAAGTGTATATTATTTCAATGATTAGAATTAAAAAGCATATTTGAGTTCTATTTCTGACTTTAATTCAGCCGAAAAAACTACGTAACTGAATCAAAAAATTGATGAATAATATTACTAATGAAAATTTTCATATTCTCACTTCCAAAAACTTGGATAATTGGATTAACTGAAAATTTATAACAAAAAATTATTTTTCACTGACAAAAATACCGGAAGAATAATTTTCTATTTCAAAAAGTTTAAGGACCATATAAAAAATTATTAAAAGGAAGATTTTTATTCAGTTAAAATTAAATTAAAACTCTATAACCATGATAAAAGCTCATAAATATTAAAGATGATACACCGAAAGGATCTTTAAAATGATGCGGCTCTTAGTTTTAGGCATAAAGAAGATTGTATAGTTATCTGAAAGCTTTCCTGGATTGGTGGAATCGAAGTCCTATTTGATTATAAGTTTGAATTTCCTTGTTAAAATAATAAAAATAAAAATAAAAATAAAAATAAAAATAAAAATAAAAATAAAAATAAAAATAAAAATAAAAATAAAAATAAAAATAAAAATAAAAATAAAAATAAAAATAAAAATAAAAATAAAAATAGAGTAATTCTTTTTATTTATAAAATCTAAATCTTCTTTTTACGAATTTATTCAAAAAAAAAATTTTTAAAAAAATTTCTAATCAATCTATAATTAAATTCAAAGTTCTATTCTTAAAGCTCCAGATTTTCCATTATTCAGTCGAAATTAATTAGATTGATGTTTTTTTTGTGTAAGCTCAGTAAATAGTTCAAGTTGTATTCAAAGCATTCTATAACTCTAAATTAGTTATTTATTACTATAACTTTCCTTAATCAGCTTGAATAAAAACATAAAACTATTAGTTCAATTCTGGGGAAAATCTTTTAAGCTATATCATCTTTATAAAAATTTTATATAGAATTTTTTACATATATCTTTTAAATAGAGAAATACTGGTATTTTTTAGGATTAATTATTTTCAGATTATTCAAAAAATAATAATTCAGCTAAAATAAAACCAAAAATTTAATTTTTTATAAGCTTGATGTGTTATTTGTATATTTAAAGTATTATTTGTTGATATAATCGATTTTTATTTGAAAAAAAGCTAATTATTTTGAAAAAAGGGTAATATTTTATGGCTTCTGAAATCAGGAGATGATTTAGATTGATACTGACTGTAGAATTTCTATCATGAACTAAATAATTAAATCATATATAGGCATTTTATTAACATAAGAAAATAATTATAAATACAAAATTTATAAATAAATTATTTTAAATTTTTTTAAATTTTTTTGCGTTAATTAATTTTATTAGTATTATTGACTAATTATAATCTAGGCGTAAATTTTTAAATTGACAATATTATAATGACTACTTTACTATGAAATCATATGATGGTGTAAATTTGCCTTCTAGCTCAAAAATAAACTGATTTTTTATCTGATCTTTTTCATACAAGTATAGTTTTCAATATTTATAAAAGCTAGATGAATTTTCTAAGAAATTATCTTTGAATTATTAAAAAAAGCTATAGTGGGTAAATTTAATTTTAAGTTAAAATTAAAATTTTTTAGCTATAAAATTTTCAAAAAAATACTAAATTCAATTTACAAAATTTGGGAAATCGCTTTTATAAGTATATATATGTTAATTTATTCCATATTTAACTATTTAAATAAATTATTTTTCGTGTTTATAAAATCCACTATTCTTTATATCTTTACATTCTTCAGTGCTTTCATTTTCTATATTTTCAGTATTCACGTAATTTTTTATTTTTTGAATTTTATTATAAAAATTTAAAACAGTTAGAGTTAACTAGCATTTAAGTCTATTTTTTTTTTGAACTTAAGCTTGTTATCAGTGGATTGTGATACAATAGCCACATACGTTTCGAAATTATTTTGTAATTTTTAGAATGTGATATTATTAGGGTAAACCAAAAATTTTTTACTTAAAATTATGTTTGCTTATTTTTATAATGTAAAGGTTTAAATTATTCAGGATATAAATAACTATGGGTTATTTTATGAATATTTAATAATAAGATTAATTTTGATAAGTAGAAATTAAATTATAAGAAAAGTTCTTCTCCTCGAAATAATCTTCCATATATAGTTGTTTTTCAATTAAATTATGTTTTTTTTATCATAATTTTAATAATTAATGTTATTTATTAGATAAATAAAAATCAAGGTGAATTTATTCCAATAAAAGCTATTCAAAAAATATATATTACGCAAAATTTTGATATTTTTTTGTTTTAAAGGATATTTAATATTAGAAAAATCTTTCCCTCCATTCTTAATTTTTTTTGTGGTCAAAATTTTCTACTAGATTTGATTTTTGTTCCAGTTATCTAGAATTTTTTGCCGTTAATTATTTTTTATAAGATTTATTTTCACATTGAACTATGTTTTTTAATGATTCAATATTCCCAAATTTCTAATTTAGACTATAATACTAGTTTAGTTTTTTGACCGAAAAATTTCTTATTTCTACCTCTTATAAATTTATTATATACAACTAGAACGTACTTCAAAGAACTTTTTTTCTATCTTCAGATTTATTATATTTTTTATAGTTATCAATTTTTATTTCAAAAAAAATTCAATCATTTTACAAGTTAATTCTTCTACTATTACAAAATTACTAAGTGACTTTTCTAGAAACTCATTATTCTTCAAGAAATAATTTATATTATTTTACATTAATTTATCCTTTTAAATTTTGTAGGCGATTCAGATCATTTAGATAGTCTGTAGGAAATTTGTTATAAGAAATAACTTTCTCTAAATATCTTTATACAGACAGAAAATTTCGACCTATTTAATTGATTGGTTTTAAAAAAATTCCACTTCAAATTTTTATTTAATTCAATAACTATTATTAGTCATAATTTATTTTTCTAAATTTGTTGATAATTTTTCCACATTATTTTTAGCGAAAAGGTTTTTTGTTTTTCATATACATAATTATTAAGAATTCACTGTATAACTTCTGAATTTATTCTAAATAGAGGATTTCTATGATTCTGAGTTACTGTATAATATTCTCATGTAATTAAATTTAGTTATATTTAATTTATTTATTAGTTATTCTATAAATTTCTTATCATTATAGCACTTTTAAAAAAAATCTTTCTTTTATTGGCAAATTTCAGGACCTGACAGCTAGGTATAAGTATCTATTTGAAATAGTTATCAAGTGAAGATATTTTATTGCTAAAGATTCTTTTTTCAATAAAATCTCTAACTATATATACTTTTTCAAAAGTTATCAAAATACTATAAAATTCTATGAAATGTTTTTCTAATACTAAAAAATACTATAAGAATATTCTAGAATAAAATCCTAAATGATTACTAATCAAACGATTAGTAACGATAATGGAATTTGCGCAGCAAAAGTAATTTTTACAACACGTGTTCAAATTACCTAATCAGGAGCGCAAATCAAAACATAAATCAATTTCCCAAAACGAACTTTGGAAATATCGCGCAGTAATTTGTAATTTTATACAACACGTATAAAAAATTACATAATGGCATGATAAATCATGGCAGTAAATCATAATATCTAACTAGTGTTTAGTAATACTAAATAGATGATAATGATTACTAAAATAAAAAAATGTAAAACATGAGTCATTTATAATCTTTATATAAGTTTTATTCTAATCAGCATAAAAAAAGTATTAAAAAACTACACTTTCGTAACTTTTCTGATAAATAAGACGTATGTGAAAAAATAATTTTAAACCTATCTGAGTATACTTAATTGAGATAATAATTTAATAATTCTTCAAAATTATTGAATTTTAATAAATTTGATCGTATAATGTTATTTTAATTAAATTATTTTACAATCAAACTCTTAAAATTAATGCAGATATTTTTTTTTAGTTTATTAGAAAATTTATTTAGTCGTTGATTTTATAAGATTTTTATAGTTTTTCTTTTATATTAGTAAAGTAATTGTAGATATTTTATTTAATGTTTAATTTTTTCAGTTTATCGAAAAATTTTCTTGAATAAAAAAATAGAATCATAATTTTATTATTTTTATGGCATGATTTATTTTATCAAAATAATTTTTTTTATGATATATTTTGTATTGAATATTAAAATTGATGTTTCGGCTACTGACACTCAGGTATTCGATGTTCTTTTATTATTGCTGAGGTATGGTTTTGATTTTAGTTTTATAAATTTAATTTAATTATTTAATGAATGACTGAATTTTTATTTTTGTTTATTGTAATATTTACTCGATTAAATAAAATATTAAATGAAAAAAATTTTTTTTAATTTTTTTTATTTTATGCTAGATATGGCAGGAAAATTAAATTGGACATTTCTGATTTCATTATGATAGCTAAAAAAATATTTAAAAAGTTTTAAAAAAACTGGAGATAAAAATATATTAGAATTAATTTTTTTTTAATAGAAAAGAAATCATTTATAAAATCTTTTTTATCCTTAAAAATTTTATAATATTAATAAATAAAAATTTTTTTGAGTGAAAAATATTTCATTATATCTTATATTTTATTATTTATGCTTAGTAGATAATTTATGATAATTAATTATCAAATTGCTTAATTTTGATAATTTTTATACAAAAAAATGTCAAGATCTGATTGGATTAATTTTAGATAATTCGCTAATATAAATTATCCAATCTAATCATTTTATTTAATAGTATAAAAGACTTATTGATTCGAAAAATTAATATCTAAGTCTTTTAATTTTGTCTCCTCTTAATAAAAATAACTTTGGAATCTAACAAAAAAATACATATAAGATTGTAAATCTTTTTTAATAATATAAATTAGAATAATTGACACAAAAAAAATTGAGTTAAGTGCATTAAAGACAATACAAATTCACAGAAATTTACTTTATTTCCATATTGTCAATATAAATTTACAAACTAAAACATATTTTTACTCAAAATAGTCTAAATTTTTTAAGTAAGTATATTTATTGGGATTTTTATTCATTAATGTGCGTATAAATCTTGAAATTTGTGAGAATTTAATTCAAAAAAAAAAAGTTTTCAATTTAAGAAAATTAAGCGACAATATAATAAAATTCAACCTATACATAATAGAAGTTTATTAAACTATTAAATCTACAGTAATATGATTTTTTATACTTTTTTTAGATTTAATAAGTAATATATATAAAACATATTAAGAAATATTTCTAATACTTGTTAACCTGGTAAAACTTGTTCATATTCAAAATTAATTTCTTTGACGAATTAATTTATTTTATTTATATAATAAACTGCTAAAAAAAATCAGCAATGAAAATTATTTGGCACAATTTACTACTATTATACATAAATTATAGCTTTTTTTATTTTCAATTATATTTTATTCATTAACAATACTACAGAATATATCAATAATTAAAAATAAAAATATATATCATATCATGATCTTCATTTAATCTATTTATATTTCAGGATGAACACATAATTACCGGCTGAATAATATTCTAGCCTTTAATTTTTAATTTTTAAACGTTATTCAAAAATATTTATAATTTCATATTATTATGATTCGATAATTTTCAAGTTGGATCTAATCTAATCTAATCAATTTTTTTTCTTTTTTTTGGAATCAATTTAATAAAATAAATATAATTTATAATTAACTATTTGATACCCGTAAAATAGTTCGTGCCTTTATTTGTCTAGATAAAGAGTTTAATTTTTATTTTTTTGGATTAAAATATAAATTTTTATTAAATTACAACTTTTTTTTTCATAGGATACAGCTGTAGTATATCACTTGTTGATTTTTACTTATAACTTTCTATAACGAATGACTAGTGGCTATGGAAAATATATAATATGAGAAAATGATAGTTTAAAACTGTATCATTTTAAAAGCTATTGAAAAAGTTATAGTATATATTTTTAATATTTTTAATATATTAAAAAGGTCAAAAATTTAATTTTAATTGCGTAGGAGGTTTTTTTTTGGGGGGTTTTCAAAATTATATCCATAAAATTGTCCAACATTAATTTTCTAGAAAAATTCTTTCGATAAATTCAAAAAAATATTTATTTTAATTCTTTTCCTTGTAATCACAAACAACAACAATCAAATATTTCTAAAAAAAAAGTAGGCTATCAAAGTTAAAATTATATCCAAATTATTCAATTTATTTTAATATGTATAAATAACATAGAATTTTGATATACTATTTTTACAATCTTCCCAACTATATTCGCTATTTTATTAATTCCTTTAAACCTGAGTACAAGTATAAACTTATATTTTTAAGTTACATTCTGATTTTTCTTATTTTCTAACACACGTTTGATATTTAAATATAAATAATGTAATAATTTATCATAAATTTCCTTCAAAAAAATGTAAAATAAATAGCGAGTTTACATTCTGGTATAATAAAAATGTTTATTTTATTATAATAAAATTATGAAATAAATAATTAATGTATTTATATAATGTGATTCAATTTATTTCATTTTTTAGCTGAAATAAGCCTTATAATACAATGAACTCAAACATCTAATATATGTATTGCTAACTAGCTAATATTAATCAGTGTGTTATAGACGTTTTCAATAAAAAAAGTAAAAAAATACAAAAAATCTCTGATTTGAAATATATATTTAACAAAGATTCAAAAATATCCCAATTCAAAAGTTTATTTGATTCAAAACTTTTGAAGATGTAGAGATAATAAGTAAATAGTATCTTTATTCGATTTGAATATGTTTGAATCTACTGATAGTGCACTATCTTCAATAAAAAATTCGTATTTGAGATGTTCTGGCTAGAAAAACGGAATCCATAAATTCAAAGGTGAAATCTTTTTTAATCATTTGAAATTCTCACGTAGCTAATTAAATAAAACTTGGTAGTTTCAATTTCACATCAGAATATTCAAATTTCTTTGATCTAACTTTCCTTTAATTTTTTTTTTCTAACCATCTAAAATTTATTATCCCCTCTTTTGAAGAAAGAAATTTCCAATTAGTTGAATTAATGGCCTATATATCGCTCATAGCAACGTCAAAAAATTTAAAATATATTAATACGACAAGAAAAAATAGCTAAATTTATTTTTTGAGTACTTAATATCTATCCTCACCTTTATCACTTCTTTTCACAGCTATAATTCAAATATTCTGGAATTATTTATCTTTTATATGATAAAAAAATTATGACATTTCAATGATATCGTAAATGATAGAGATGGTTAAAAATAATTCTCATCAACAACTAAGAATTATCATAATGAAATCGAATTAAATTCAAAACGTTAAATTATTTTATTATTTCTTAGAATTTATTTTTATTACATTAGTCAATAAATTCATTCATACATCGAGTAGTATAATTTGCCATAATTTTACAAGCTTTGCTTAAAATAAAGATATTTTTTGTTGTAATATATGTAATACAATACTTATTTACCAATTGTTACAAAATTTCTTGAGATAGTATATCTTACATATCAGTCATTTGGATTAGGATTTTAAATAATATTTTTTTCAAACAAAACTTGATTTATTCAAATTTTGCGCAATTTTCTGTACTTTAACTTATAATTAACTTAATTATTAAAAAATTGAGATAAAAAATACTAATACTAATACTAATACAAATACTAATACTAATACTAATACTAATACTAATACTAATACTAATACTAATACTAATACTAATACTAATACTAATACTAATACTAATACTAATACTAATACTAATACTAATACTAATACTAATACTAATACTAATACTAATACTAATACTAATAC
>LSSN01001920.1:0-21355 GCA_001970855.1 Smittium culicis
CATTTTGTATAAATATTCAATCAATAAATAGAAAAAAAAGTTGCCAATATTGTAATAGTTAATTGAAAAATAAAATAAAACTGTTATTTAGAAAAACATTAAATTTATGAAACGAGTAATGAAATCTGAATAATTATAACACACATATGATTAAAAAAAGATACATCTAATATCCATTTAAAAGTAAATAATTAATTTTGCACTTTGATACTTTTCAAAATTTTGATTATTATGCAAATTGAAATACAAATAAAAAAAATTTAGACAAATATTCGAAAATACAATTTACAAATAAAAAAAACATGTATTTTTTTAAATTTAACGGTAAAGTAAGTATGTAAACGAATCCAGTAAAAAAAAAAAATCAATTTTTTTATGAGTTGATAAATTTATATATTTTTTGATTATTTTAAAGTCTGATATTTATAATGAATAAATTATACCATATCTCATGATTTTTTACTCTATTATGATAACCACCATAATACAGCTCATTTTTTTCTGAATTTATTAAAGTTTAAAGATTGAAATTCAACTATTCTAGATATCTTTATATAGATTGCTCGCTCTTATTTTTTTTTAAAAATCTATATTTTAAATTATTTTTAATATAAAAATAAAATTTGGTCTCCCAATTTATTAAATTAGATTAACAGATATAAATCTTTAGTGTTATAAACAGCTAGTTTGCTTATCAATTCTGAATATTCACACAAGCAACCTTTATGATATAAATTTTATCATTAAATATGAAAGTTAATTTTAACTATTTGAATAAAAATAAAGCTTAATTTATATGAATTAAAAAATTATATATATCTGTTTTTTAAATCAATTTTTTATTTCTTTATCCGTTTTATTATTTTATATCTAGAATCAAATTTAATGATTGGATGTAGTGTTTAACAAATTTTATAATGTATTAGATATCATAAATTTCTTTTCTAGAATTAAATAATCACGTATTAAATCGCTCAGGAAATAAAAGTGGATATTTATCAGATTTTTTTAATAATTAAATATTTTTAATCTTTATTAGATAGATAAATTATAAATTTAGTTTATTTTAAAACATATTAATTCAATATCCTTTATATCTAGTACAATTTATAATAATAGAAATTCTCATTATTATAAAATAAGAAAATTTTTATTTTAAACCAAATTAAATTTACCATTTTTTCATATTCCACATCCAACTGAATTGTAGAAATCCAATATTTTAATTTATATAAAGTCAAAAAAAAAAAACGATTATAAGTCGCATATGTTAAATTTTATATTAAAAAGATGATTGAAGTAATTTAATGACTATAATTTCTAACTATATTTTTTGACGCTTTATAATTTATATACTTGTAATTATTTCATAATGTGATGTTAACTCAGTTGATATAATATAGATTTTTTCATAAAATACCTATTAAACCTTTGGTTTATATTTTTTAGCTAGTTTTATTTTCATTATAATTAAATTTTTTAACTCTTAATTATAAAAAAAGAGTAAAATATCACTAATATTTTTTATAACACGTTCAATTGATAAGAAATAATTTGATTTAAACTATTTACGGTGTGTTTTATCTGAGTTTTTTCTGTTTCCATTTATTTAACTTTTATCTCTTGGATTTTTTAATATGCAAGTTTAATAAAATTCCAGATGATACTTTTTTTTAGTTTAATCTATTTTAAACACTTACCTCGAAAAGAAAGATTTATTAGTATTTAAAATATTAGCGATATATATGTTTTCATATAGTAGTTTTTCGGTCAAAGGATCTTTTTATGTTAAAAGATGAAAGTTTCTTTATATATCTAAGTTTTTACCTATACTTGGTGCACATAATTTTACGTAATTAAACACTCCTTTATTATGTTCATTTATAAATATAATTAGGTGTTATTATCAATGTATTGTTTTAATTTGATTATCGTCTATTTTCTTTAAAATTATCTAAAGATCGATAATTCTCTTGTATTTACGCAAAAAATATTTGAAGCTACTTTAACGATATGGATTTTTATTTTTTATTCGCTAATTTTATAAATTTTTATATTTATTTAAACTATAAAATTGTGTTATTTTATTATCCCAGGATCATTTCAAGATGATTTAGGTAAATAATTTTATGATAATTATAATATAAATTGCGTTACAAAATTAACAGTTATTACAGATATAATAATAATATCAAGATATTTTATAATTAATTATATCGAATAAAGTCACATTTATCTTATAGTACTATCCCCTACCATATTCACCTTTAAAAATCTTTATTTTATCATATCTAGTTATATTATTAAAACAAATTTGATTTTTAATTATTCCATATTTTTCATTATAATTTAACTAGTAGAGAGTTGATTTGTATTCAGTCATAAAAACTAGAATTGATAATGATCCAACGAGATTTGATTTCGTTCATTTAAAATGTTTTTTTTTTTTTGATTTCTTTGTTTGAATATATAGCAATTAAGAAATATATATCAATAAAATATATATGTAATTAAAATTAATTTTGAAGAAAAAAAATGATGACATCAGGCGATTATTTAATTTTAATGGGCGCGATCAAATATCCTTAATATTCAATGTAATAAGAAAAAAAAAAGAAATTCTATACTTGTTTCAAGATTTTTTTCATGTGATTATCATAATTAAGATTAAAACCTTTATCTCAAAAAAATCAATTTTTTTTACACACAAATTCTGTAAATATTATCAATCAAATAACGATAGTTTACTAGAATTTTGATATTTATATTAAATTTGACGGCATAAAATTAAAAATAATAAGCTAAAAGAAATATCAATTCCATTTTCATTTTTTAATTGAAATTTAAATTGAAATAATAATGCTACACTAAGTGTCATCTATGGTCATTTCTAGGTTTCCTTTTTCATATATATGAAAAAAATTGATCATTAGACGCCCTGAAATTGAATTAAGATTAATTTAATTCCAGCTAAATCATGTGTATTCATGTATAAAAAATTAATTCCAAAAAGTAATATCTATCATGATATGATTTTACAAGTTATTTTGATTATAATGCTGTTATGAAATGAATTTTATCTAAAGATAAAAAAAATTTCAATATTTGGTGCTTTTTCTGGATTTATTTTCAATGATTTATCTTCTTGAGATTTATTATTATTAGATCAGCCATTTAATTTTATAGAATAACGACATAATTATCTTTTTATAAAAATTATTATTTTTTCTAAACCATTTTTAAAAAGATCATTTATCATACCATCGTATATAACGAATTTTTTTATAACAAAGTTAGCACTATAATAAAATAAAACATATTTTGAAAGTAATCTATTAAGTAAATTTAGCATATATTGATATAGATAAATTATATATATACCAAAGATTTTTATAAATTTTTTCCCATTCAACTTATTTAAATTCTTTAAAAATGTATAAAACCAAGTATAATAGATTTTATTGATATATTAAATCATTTTTAATGTATAGAATAAATCCAAAAAATATCTTTTTTTGTGCCCCTAATAAAGAATTTTTCTGTATTTTCCGGTAATATTTCTATTCATTACATTAATTTCATGTCCAAATTATCAAGTTTATCAATTAATGTTTTAATTTAATTCCAGGATGATATCCCTGTCACTATATTTGGTAATTTATTATTCTGACATTATAGAAATGTGTCAATATTGGTTTTTAAATTGGAAAATCATTTATTAAAACCTTTTTTTTTTGAGGATTTGTGCATTTATGAATTTTTGAAATTTTAATTGATTTTCTTGCGATTTTTCTTACAAAAAAATTTATACATTCTTTTATTTAAAACGAAAATTCGTGATCTTTTTATATATAATACATGTAAAAAATTATATCAAAATTATAATTTTCCTTTAAAATTCTCAAATTTTTTATAAAAGACACTTTTTTCTCACTATTATTTTATAGAAGCAAATGTTTATTTAATTACATGTATTTTGAAATATTTGATTGATAAAATGTTTTTTTGAGTAGTTTTGATTTTTAAGCACAATAAAAATAGTATACGTTATTTTATACTCTTTTCATCGAAATTTTTTTCCTTTTAGTCTCGAATTAGAAAAAATTAATATTAACTCATTTGTATAAATAAAATTAGGTAATAATTTAAATTATAATATTGAGAAGTTTTGGCGATAATAAATAACTAAATCACTTTATCAAAATTTTTAATAATATTTTTTTATTGGATAATTAAAAATTTATCAAATTTGTTAAAATATTTAATCTTAATTTATGACTAATCTAGATTAATTATGACTTGTATTATTTCAGAAATTTATTTGATTCTGATTATATTTTGCACTCAATTTTTTTTATAAATTTTGTGAATACTATTATACTATAATATAAAACTATATTAGGATTATAAGAAGAAATTTGGCAAAGTTCCTAAAATTTTTTTGTCAGGCTTATAAATTATATTCACGCAAATCATAAATCATTCTAATGAATTAATTTAATTCAGATAAATTAATACTTTTTGATAAAAAATGCTAAATTCAATCATGAATAAAAATTAAAATTAAAATTAAAAAAAAAAGTCCAAAAAATAAAATTTTTGATACAAACTCAATATTATTAATACATCTATCATGATACGCACCAATTAAAACTGCGTTTAATTAAAAAAATTTAATTTAATTTAATTTATTTTTTATAAAATAATATGAAAATCAAATTCATAAAATAAGTAAAATTAAGGTAAAATTATTTCGAAGAAAATAAATTAAAATTCTATGAGGTTTAGAAACATCAGCTATCGCTAATCACCAATTTCCAACCAGGATCTATTTAGATACATTTTTTTCTTATAACTAGCAATAATTCTCAAATTTTTTTAACATAAGACCAATAAAAATTTTATGCTGTAAATAGCACTTCAATCTGTTGAATATACCTTTTCTAGCTACATTTAAACCTGATAGGGCGTTTTCAACCCTTGCTCGGTTGATAATACACATTTTCGTTTCTTACAGTTTGTCTAATTTTCGAAAATTTTTTTCGATTGGATGTAAAAAATTATAGATATCTTTGTTTACTAATCTATCAGCTAACTCAGTATCGAAAGAGTATAAAATAATGAATCTGTATATTTTCTCATGAACATTCAACTCTTTTACATTCAAAATAAATGTTTAAGAAGTCAAATTTCCCTTCTTTTCAGTAATTGAATTCCATTGATTGTTTTGTGATGAATTTGGTACAAACCCTTAGTTTTTCTCTTGTATTAAATCTATTATGGAAAAAAAGTCATATGTAGACGGTTATTTTGAATCTATGTTTTTTTTATGGATTTTTGATTATTTGTAAATCAGGTGATGATTTTTTCACCTTTATGTTGATTCCAATTTAAGTTCAATAGCCGATTCTATCCTATATCGAGTCACATATTTTTCTCTATATATTTTTATGAGTACTTAATACTTGGATCGTAATACATTCAGAATATATCTTTAGGAACTTTTAAAGTTGTTTATAATTTTTCATTGAACAATTTAGTCTTTTTTTGATGGGTTATTTGAGTTTTAATTTGTTAATAGTTTATTTTTATTGTTTAAATGAATTCTGCACGGTTAGATAATTTTATATCCCTTTTTACGAAAAAAAAAATTACATCAATTGGATACTCAATTTTTTTTTTCCCATTTATATTTAATTTTATTATTTAGAAGGCCATTGAACCATTTGATAAACATAAATTTTGATTTTATGTCAATTTTGTACAGCACAAGCCCACCATTCCTTTATTCTAATTCTATTATATCTATTTTTTTTAGCTTTTTTTATTTTATAATATGATGTAAATCGATAATTAGTTTAGTTTCTGAAACTTATTTTTTATCTAACAAGATCATTGTGATATGAGCTATAATTTTGATAATAAAAAAGTATTATAAATGAGAAATTTAGCTTTAAAAGATGATTTTATTTTGATTATTGCATAAATTCTATTGGAAATTTTGTTAACTAAATCATTTGATTTTATTTTATTAACACCGCCATTTATTCAAATATAATCCCAAGGTGTATAACTGGCGTGTCTTTTTTTATTGTATTTTTACCTGTAAAAATTTATAATTATTGACATATTTCGACAGATTTTCTCAAAATTGTCAATTTTTTCGTTTTTTTCTAGCTAATGGACATTAAAGGTATTGGAAATTATTTTATCATAATTTTTATTTCTGGCCCATATTGATTTTTTATCAGCATAAACTGAATATTTGAAATTTATTGTATCCAATGATACAACTTTTACTGTGTTTCTGATAAGAAATAGAACCGTTTCTAAAATTATATCATATAAAATTTGGAGCAAGGGGACCCTTTGTCTCTGTTCCTTTCCAATTGTTTTAGGTTCTGGTTATTTTAAAGTTATTATAAACCGAGGTACTGTATATATATATATTTATAGATCTTATCAATATTAGACGAATCATAAATCCAGATATACATTTAAATAGATCGAATCAGCCCTATCTATCTTACACATTTCCTTGATCCAAAAAAAAGGAGGTAACTGATAGTTTTTTTCGTTTCACATTTGCTGTTTTCTATTTGAAAGCTTGTTACATGGATTTTATCAAAGTTAATTCTACATTATATAACCCCCAATTCACGAGGTTTAATATTTTTATCTATAACCTTTTAAATCCTGTTAGTAAATTTTTTGGTTCAGATATTTTCGTCTTTAATAAAAAGAGTAATGTGCCATTAATTTTTTTATTGATATATGTCGCCATTTTTCAGTATAAAATTACTGAAAATCCATCACTGAATTGATTCATTTACCCCATTTTTTTTGGGCTACTAAAATTTTTTTCTAAGCCATACGCTATTTTTTCTTTAAATATTTTAATTAATTCAAAAATATAGGCCATCGGGTCTTGGAAATAAATTATTTGACAAACTAATTAAAAAATCCAAAATATCTCTTTTTGAAATTTTTTTTCAAAAGATAAATTTTCCAGAATTTTTAATTTTTTTTTTCTAATACATGAGAGTAGTTTTGATTCGCATTCTGTATATGCCACGCATTTTTTGAAAAGTTTCGAGTGAAATGATTTGAATTATATAGATGTTTCTCAATTATCAGTAATTTTTTATCCCCTTTTCTTAGTAGTTCAACTAATTAATTATTTTATCTATCATTTTCTTTCTTTCTACCTAATGATTTATTTATTGATTAATCTATCATCCTTTTATTTTTATATGCTAATGATTTTTCCTACGTTTTTATCAATTGCTGTCTAATATTTTTTTACTATAAGTCAATCTTATTATTCTTTTTCTAAGTGGATTTTTTCTACCTTTTAAAATAATTTTCCCCTAAATTGGTTTTTTGACACCTAAAAATTTTTGCAGAGACTTAATTTTATTTTCTAACGCCTCATTAACTCTAAGATTTTTGGTTTATTTAAAAGGATTGTGTTGATTTTCCAGTTATTTGATAATTTTTTTTCCCGTTGATTTTGATACATATTTACAAGTATTTATGGTATAGAAATTCTGTTACATGGATTTATTTAATAGTTTTATTGCTTATAAACCTATTTCCAACCTAAAGATCATCAATTATTTATTTTTATTTTCAATAATGACCTGGCGAAGTATATAAATTTCCTTCTGTTATTAATTTCATTAATATGGTACACATTTTTTGTTATTTTATTAGAACAAATGTATTTTCATAATCCGTTTTATCGGTTAACTTTGTAAGAATAAGACTTGATATTCACTTTCAACAATATTTAGATCCCCAATAGACATTTACTCTTCATTTAACATTTAAAATTTTATGTGTAATTCTTCTTTCTTAATCATTATTCTGTAGATAAAAATCTACCAATTTTATAATTATATCATAGGTAGTTTTTTGTTTAATAAATTTTATTCGACCTTCAAAGTATATCCAACTGTCTATTATCAAACATTTATAATTATATAATATTTTTGTTGTGTATTTGGATAAAATTTTTTGTCTTTGTTTTTAATTTTCTTTTCTTTTAAGCATATTATATATGTATTTAGAGTTTTTTGAATTAATCAAAGAGGCTTAATTTTTATTTTAATAGGCTATAACTATAAATAAACGACAGTTATTTCAGGCGAGTTTATTCTCCAATTTTTTTCATACTATATTAATCATCCATAAGGATACTATCTATTATTAAAGTGTTAGTGATAGGTGTATTGATTCGCTTTTCAATAAATTTATTATCAATATCATTTTTTATATCAATAGCAGCTTTTTTTATTTAGATTTTGATTCTTTTAGATCTTCGATATGATTACTAACAGCTTAACTATCTATTGATCCGTATTTTTGATAATTAGAAGATATCGGGGTAGTTTAATTTTTAATTATCTCTCTGTCAGATTTATTTTTACCTATTTCTTTATTTATTTATAAGATTGTTTTTAAAGCTTCAGTTTTGGCATTATTCTCTACCAAAGTTATAATTTTATTGATTATTTTCTGAAATTACCAACTTTAAATTACTCCTACTGTGTATGTTCCTAGAACCTTTAATTTTGCTATGATTATTTTGAGGTAAGTTCCAGAAAATTTTTTCTAAGAGTATACTTGCGCTTAGATTTATTCTGTGAGTCGATTTCTTTTATTTTAAACAATTTTCTGTATAACTGCTAGAGGTTTTAATCTCATCGAATCCAATCCAGACAATTTAAACCTCACCAGCTTCTGATGTCCTCCTCCCCCCAGATTCTCTACTTGTGTTTTTATGGGATTTTTTTCCCGTATATTTTTCTTCAATAAAAATCTTTTCACAATATTTTTTTGATTTTAATATGAAATCTTTTTAGTTTATTTGAGTTTTTTAGTTTGATCTCTGAGATATTTTATTCCAGTGATCGGGTTTTTTGCAATAGAGCAAAATCTGTTTCCATCTTTCCATGGAATTACTATTTTAGTATAATTAATATCTATGATTTTTGATATTTCGTTGCTTTTCTTGATTTTTAGTATCAATTTAATACTACTAGAAGGACATAAGTTAAATTTAGCGTGTTTTAGAACTGTAATATAAAAAAAATTCACGATTTTTTTCGAGATATTCATATTTGGCTTGGGCTGCTTGTCACATACTCATCCATTATTCGATAGAATACTTAGGAATTTGTATTCGCCACTATATTCCGCCGTTTCTAGTATTTTAATAATTATCTGATTCCATATCAGATATATATTTTTGGCTTTTTAATTTTCATTATTATCCACGAATTTAAAAAATATAACCTTACCTTAAATATCTACTTCAAAACAAGATTGTATTTCGCCTAGTTGCTCAATTATACTTTCAACTAACAATTATACCTATATTTGATCGTGAAATTTATAACCTTTTTTGAAAGGAGATCCTCCAATATTTTAAAAAAAGTTTTTTCAGCTTTGCTTATGACATCAGCTCTATTAGTTAAGCGGTTTTAAATTTGACATCATTGAATATCGGATTTTTCCTTATTCATAACCCCACATTTTTTATGATAATTAAGATTTTTTGGTACTACATTTGCCCATCTTTGGGGTAGAGAGGTGCTGCTGTTATCTACAATAGTAGTCTTAAAGATTTATAATTCCTAAATTTCCTATAAAATTAGATTCGTCTCGTGTTTTTTTTTAATTAGTGTAAATACTTTTTAACTAGTTTGTTTAGAATCAATTCTTCTAAGTAAAGAGTGAATATATTTATTTCTATAACCAATTTTGCAACAAGGATTCCTTCCACTTTATTTTTTTATTCAATAGAATCTATAATGTGCTATAAGTAAAATTAAACCAAAAAGAGTTGAAAATATTATTTATACTGCTATAAGTGTTATATTATTAAATTATGATTTTTCAAAAAATTCATGTTTTAATATTTTAATAACGAATTTTGAACTTCAGATTTTATTTGAAAAAAAATAAGTTTATAGTTTTTAAAGTTGTTAAAGCTTAAATTTTTTTTATAACTTTATAAAGGTAATTTTTTTAATCGTTGGTTTTTATTAAGTTTTATATTTAAAAACTTTTTTTTAAATATTAAAATTTATAGTTATCTATTTAAAGTTTAAAGTTTGAATTTTTTTTTTTTAATTATTTGATATTTAAAAACGATAATCCATAGTAATAATTAATTTTTATTAGACGCTTTGAATATAAAATTTCTAATATTTTGTATTAACTAATTTTATTTTTTTTAATTACTCGCTTTTATATTAAGATTTAGTGTAATTATATTTAGTATTTTAGTAACTCATTTTTTTGTTCTTTTACTATAAATTTTCCTTGATTATAGATATATTTGATCATACAGAACAGATTTATGTTCAGGTTTTAATTAAATTTTTATATTAATTTTTTTTTATATTTTGTTTAGATGGGTTTTAATTTTTGTATGTATATTTAAATTTATGTCATGAAATTTACGTTATCTGCTCATGTTGTGGTTTGAAGATATCTTGTCAGATCACTATTTATTTTTTAGTTTTTAAATAATTTAAAAATAAAGTGCAAACTTGAAGAAAACTAAAAATTTCCAGTTTGAATAAAAATTTAATATATTTTTTCCAATATTAAAACAATTCAAATCATACAGATTTAAATAGATAATATAAAAAATGTTATGTATAAAAAATAGTGTTTTTCATTTTTATTTAATTATATGTGGAGTTTAAAATTGATGTAAAAGTCAATAAATAAAGACTTTAAATTTTTAGAACAGCAAACATATGTGCTATGCAAATAAATTTCGATTTAACAATGATTAATGGTATATTTGAAACGATTTAATTTTGAAAAAAATATTTCATGATATTAAAAGTTTGGTAAATATATTTGGTATTTTAAAGATGTAAAAAAAATTAAAATTAAAATAAAATAAACAATAAAAAAGAACTGGAAAGTTGAAAAATGGTCACATAAATGTCTTGTGATCTATTCGTCATAATCATCGTCATTTCCATGCTCAAACAGATAGTTTGCAGCTAGCTCTTCGTTTTTGTCACATACAATATATGCTTGTAAAACGGCATCGCGCGAAAAACCAAGGGCCTCCAGCTAATATAAAAAATAAATAATTTTTTTTTTAGAATAATTTAATTAGAAAAAAATTTATTGTTACTTACTCTTTCAAATACGGCCAATTCTTCTGGTGTAACTCTGATGTAATTTTGATTTTCGCCGCCTTCTGCTTCTTCACCTTCACCTTCACCCTCACCATCTACATCCATAACATCTACATCTCTCATCAAGAGTTCCAAAAAGCTATCGTAATTCTGCGAAATGTGTTGCATAAGTCGAGGGTTAGATTGAGCGATTTGTTCCATTATGGGTTGTAAAGCTTCTGGGTTAGATAGAAACAACTCGCGAATTTGCTGGAATTCTTCAGAGTTTTCTAAAAATGATAAATCATTAGGTTGCGAGCCAGAATCCACAGCGGACCCACGTTGACCGGCGGCAGCCTGATTTCTAGCTGCTGCGTTATCAAATAGATTGACAAAATCTTGGCTAGCAGGAGCTGCAGAAGCTGTGTTTTGAGTTGATGTAGCTGGTTGGGATGCTGGGGTATCTTGAGGAGCCTCTGGGGCTTCAACTACGGTCTCAGGTATGCCAGAGAATAAGTATTCAACAGCTCTATCAGGGTTATTAAAGCTAGCCTTCATTGCACGCTCACAAATGCTGCGTTCATAGCCCATTTCCATCATTGTTTTGATAGCAGTTTCGTAGGATTCTCCAATTACTATAAATATAGATAAGAATAATAATTATAGTTAGCCGAAAATTAGAAGCCAAAAGCGAATAATAAACAAATACATAAGGTATTGCTTGTAGATTGGATCAAGGTGTCATTTCCTTGGTTAGAATCTGATTGGCTTGTGGATTCTGAAGATTCGGGTTTCTGCTTGCGTTCAGTTGGAGTAGGAGTCTCAGGGATAGCTTTTTCGGTAGATTCAGAAGCTGGTGCAGCAACAGGGGCACTAGGTATACCAGAGGAAGTGGCTACGGCAGGGGTATGGAGAGAGTCATCGACGGCTTTTTTTTGCTTTTCAGTGTTAGGCTTGGCCTTTAAATAATTATTAGGGTCGTTTAATTTAGGTAGGTAACTAAAATAGTTTAAAGAAATTAAAAAAATTTGACATACCTTCATAATCATCAAAACCATAAAATCTGAACTAGTTATTCCGATTCCTGAGATAGTATCGCTATCTTTCAAAACCTTGCCTATAATATTGAGAAAAAAATTATGAGCCGAAATTAAAAGTGTGGATAATCAAAAATAAAAACGCGTTGAATGAATACCCGAATAAATAAGTTTTTGGGTAGAAACATCGTATCCTTTTTCGTTTGATAATTTTAATTTGAGATCGGCGATCTAAATTTCATAAAATGTTAGCTTATATAGAATTTGAAGATATAAAAATAGTGAGATTACAGATAGATCTGGATCGACTTCGATATATATTTTTTCTTGTTGTAGGGTTTTGAGTGAAATCAACATCTTTTATTTACCAAGGCAACAATATAGTCGTATTATGAAAGATGAATCAGAACCTAAAAGGTAAAGCAAAGAGATCTCTAGTAATTTAAACTAAAGGGAGAAAATACTCCTAAATGAAAGAATTATCATACTAAAGTTGTATTATCACACTATTGGCCAAATATCTATGGAAATTGTTATTATATTTCAAGAATATTGGCCATTGGCTCAAACCTTAGCGTTTTTATAGGCGATATTTAAGTATTGGCAGTTATTTTACGAGATTTATGTATTGCTGAGTTTATCATTTGCGGGGGAGGATCAAAGTATTTTTCCACTCTATTTTTTATATTGTGATAAATTTAGCCAAATACCCAGTAGATGATAGGAAACGATAACCTCAGATGTAGATTATTATTTATATGGTGAATAAGCATTGAAAAAAAATTTTGGATGTCAATCTAAATCTCAGGTATAGATCACAGTTAAAGCTGGTGGATCAGATATTTGTAGAGCTTTCTTTATTAGTAGGAGGTATTGATACATAGGAGGGCATTCTAGTATGTGTATCGTGGATATATTCATAAGATAATAGTTTTCCCCTGCAACATCTCTTAATAAATCAGAAAATTCAACACTTATCAGTTGTTTGAAGATTCAACCACTGCATATAATGATAAATATGATTGAACAATTTAAATTGTGTATTTAAATTGTTTTTATAAACTAGTGATAAATTTATACATTTTTAAGCTTATATATTGAGCCTATTTAATAAGTCAAATAATAATAATTTTAAAGTTACCAAAACTAAATGTTTATCCAAAAAAAATCTCGCCGATCTTTATATATTTTTATGTATACACTATAGACTTATGAATAAATAGCCACATACATATATTCTGGAAATATTTATATTTTTTTTAATGAATTACTTGGGCAAATATAAGGCTTAGAAATAATAATTTATACATTGTTTCAATGATTCATTTTATTTTTTACACCATATATATAAGCATTTAATATATATAAAAAATTGAAAACCCGAATTATGTTAACTTAAGTGTTCATTTTATTAATATAATTATATTTTTAGCTGTAAAAGTAATGATTTAAATTTATATAAAAATAACTTTAGTCATTAAGAAAATTAATATTAGTATAGAGAGATAATGTACTTGAATCACATAAGATAAGTGTAATATGAAAAATCAAAGATTAAATAACATAGCCAAGAGGCTGTAATTAAAGAATGATTATCTTACAGATCTTAGGAAAAATGTAGGAAAGTAATTCAGTATTATGAAAATATAAAATAATAAGTGTTGTAAAATGTAAAATTGTAGCGAAGTTAACAGAATTTCGTTTAAATCTGAAAGCGTATATACAGTTATTAATAATTAACCTATTTCATATCTAAGCTTTGCAAGTTTTCTAATTTTATAAAAAAATTAAAAGTAAACTATGAAAACATAATGATGTAGCTTTTATGATTGTTTTCTTACATTATTTAGATTAAATATAAAAAATAAAATATGAAAACATAAGATGGTTTGCTATTCAAATTTCCTGATTAGCTTTTTGAAAATATTAAAATCTTGAAGAAGTTATACTGTCAAATAATTAAAAGAGAACGAATGTATAAAGAATTTGATATTCTGGAAAAAATTAGAGTTAAAAATTATGGTTTAATTTATATTATATTTTCAAGCCTTATTTTAGGCTCGATGAATGTTGAAGCTGGAGTGATTATATAAATAAAATAAGGTAAAATATAATTTTATTCAGTAAAGCTAGAACAAATAGATAAAATAATAAGCCTATAGCCCTTTCACGGGCGGTAGACTATTTTAAACCCAGCAGATTAACCAACAGCGTTAAATTAAAATAATTAAATTACGAGTCTTTAAGAATTATAGGTATGTTTTAAAATAACTAAAAATAATAAACTCGCTTATAAAACATAAGTGTATCAATAAATTGAATTTTTTAAAGAGGTTGTACGGAGAAGGGATATCATGAAAATTTAAGCCAATGAAAAATACTAAAAACATAATTAATATAAAAATTTTTGAATTTAAAATTCAATAGCTAATTTGCCCGTATTTTATATGGTTTACTATATTTTTATTGAGATATAATCATTTTTTGAAGTAATGATTTTTTACAACCAGATTTCATTTATAAAAAATATACTTAATTATCAAAAATTTATTGGAGATCTAAAAAAATAGACCAAATAAAGATATGTAGATGGGAGCTGATCCTCTTAAATTTAGGTACTGCTTAGGAGCTCAATGGCTTCAACGAATTTGATTTAGTTAGAATGCGATTTATCTATAGTTAATTGAGACTTCATTTATACATCCTACTTGAAAAAATATCTGAGTCGAATTTTTGATTAGCAGCTGTATCTGAATTTTATTAGGTACGTAGCCAGTAGACCAGCAGAGTAATTTAAATATATATATTAGGATAAAAGCTTTTTTATGCCTTTCTTCAAATTACTATTTTTTAGTTTACTCAACCACATATTTTCTAATTTTGTAATTGTAACAATGAAATTATGAATTTGAATAAAATATTATTAGATACATTGAACTAAATTCTAATAAGTTGTCAACCAAGAAAATGAATAAATCCTAGATGCCAAAGTACTTTCATTTATCCTTGCATTCATGTTTTTTTTGCAATTTTTCTAAATAGTGTATTTCTAAATTCTTCATTTAGATTTTTTGAATAGTTATATTTTTAATCATATAAAATATTAAGAGCGTATGTACTGCTACTAATTGCTTTAGATAGTTTAATATCTATGCTTATATATGAATATTTCATTTATTAATAATTAAATTTATTGCCCATAAAATAATTTAATAATTAGATTTTGACACTAATTTATATTGAGCAAATAAATTTCACTAAATTTAGCTAAATTATAGCTCTACACACTTGGTTACATTAGCATTCATTTTTTTATCTCTTTAGGTCTTTTAGTAAAGGTAAATTTACAAATAAACACATACAGGGAATTCTCTAAATAATAAATTCAGATTAGAAATATAAACACCATGGATATATAATTTTAAACACATAAAGAATAAATGAAAAATTATCATTATTTATTTGAGGGATAATTTTTTTGTGAAGTTTAAAAAATAAATTTATGAGCGCGTACAAAAAAAAAGGACATTTAATAATAAAAGATAATAATATTCATTTTAACAAGTAATATTTTCTAATTCATTATATATTTGCTTTTATTGAATCTGTCCAAAACTCACCAGGGTAATGATAAAAATAGAACTTCAATAGAATATAATCCTTGAATCAAATTCTAATGTGTATGAATCTGTAAGAGAGGAGGAGAGGGGTCAGGCGGAAAATATTTTTTTAATATTTTTTTATATTATTAAACTATGTATAATAAACTATCTGAGAATTATAAAAAATATCCAAAAGTATTTATTATACCTAGAACTACGAATGACTTAATCGCTTACATTATAGGCCTTGAGAGAATTATTTTAATAGGCTATACAAGTATATGGGTATAATTATAAATATTTTTGAATCACTAACTTGATAGATTATGAATAATTCCGGTTCTAATTTTTCATATTATATGATAAAATTTCAAAAATATATATAATTTCCAGGTTTGCTCTTATGAATGGATAATTATCATTAAAAAATTTTTGAATATAAATATTGAAATATTGAATGATATTCGAAAGAAATTAATACATTTAATGTTTTTTTTTTTATTTCAATAATAGCTGCTATAAACCTTATTTTCAATCGATATATATCGTAGATTCACAAATATTATGAATTATCAAGATTATTTTTATAAAATATTATTACTTTTTTCATTTGTAGAATTTTATCTATTTAAATTTCTTCCTACAAAGAGTTTTATTATAAAGAGTTAGAGATGCGAGGGTATGTATATTTATTAGCCTTATGTTTACTTTATGGCTATGTTACTTTACTATATTATTATTTTACAGGATATCACACTTTAAAGATTTTACACTAGTTAAACGAACAGTTAAATACCGCTAAAAAAAAAAACTTTTTTCAGTTTTCTAATTAAGAAGGCGTACTTTTTTTTCATAATGGGATGAGGTTTTTAATCATCATTAAAATCAATAAAATCGCATATAAAGGAATTAAAATTTTAGGCAAACTGAAACTGTAATTAGCTTTTAAATTAGAAAATTAAAACACAAATTAATCAAATTATGATAAAGTTAGCCTCGACAAGCTTGGTTAAACCCACTGGCGACATAAATTATATTAACTAGAATGTATTTAAATTGATTAAAAAACTTGGAATTAGTTTTTAGTCATCCATTATGATATAGAATCTTGATATTTTATCATTGTAACTTAGCTTCTTGATTTAATTAAGGGTATGGGTAAATCCTATAGATATTCATATATTTTCTCAGCTAGCAAAAAAATAAAATTTTATTTTAATTGGGTGACTTATCTTGTTAAATATCTAAATATTCTACCTCGAATCTCAACTGTGATTAATGTTAATAAAAATTTGTTTCATTCTATGTTGATTGAAACTAAAACGTTTTTTTACATGATATAAATTATACTGTTCTAATAATTATAACTATAAGTTTAAGCTAGTTTTAGGCCTAAAATCCTTTTTGATACGAGTTTGTAAAAGTTAATTTTTTTGAATGCAGATAAAATTAATTTATACATTCAGATAAAATATAATCATAATTCTTATGCTCTAGTTTTTTAGCAAGCGAAAAATTTCTTTATAAATAATAATGTGGAGTGCCCATGTCCAAATTTAATCGAATTTTTTGGCTTGGGTTTAGAAAGTCTAATTAACCTTTTGAAGTGTAATTATTATACCGAAATGAGAGTTGAGAACAAAAGCTAGCAATTTAAATGTTTATAGCCTATGTTTTTTTTGAGAGTAGTATGAGTCAGGGATTTTAAGGATTGGGTTAACGGGATAGGCTCGCTAGGGAAGAGATAATACATTTCGTGTTTATTTTTATACTAATAAGGAAATCTTGGTCGCTAATTAAAAATAGGAAAAAAAACAATCTGATTTTGGCGTTTTATTTGCTACAAGCTTCCTATTCTTGTTCCAGAATTTAGCAGTTTGCCTGTAAGGCATTTTTTTTTTCACTGTAAGGCCATTTTGGCAAGATTTGTTGAACACAAGATTCAGTTACATCAAAGTGCGTATAGCTTCTAAATTCGTCTCTTAGATTTAATATATCATATAATGTTATTCTAGTTTTATTTAAATAAAAAATTTTTTTATCAACTTTATACTGTAATTCTCATTAAACTTTATATTATATAAAAGTATCATTTCACATATCAGTATTCTACTACTATTATTATCTCAAAACTTTTATTTTTCATTATACTTCACAGCACATAGTTTTTTACTGTCCTTATAATGGCAGTAGAGCATGTAACTGCATTTGATTATATTAACCCTGGCTACCCTAATCATTCAACGACAGGAATTGATTATGAACAGGATTCTTACATAGATACTTCAAACAGTAGCCTCGAACAAAATTTTGAGAACTTTGAGCTGGATAGGGATGCTGTGGTTTTAAATGAAAGCGATTTTTTATTCGATTTTAGCGAATTGTCCAACGGTGTAAAACCCCGTGATTACCAGAAGGATTTATTTCTGCGCTCTCTCAATAAAAACACAATAATTGTATTAGAAACAGGCTCGGGGAAAACTCTTATAGCATCAATGATAATAGAGTACTTTGGATTAAATCGCAGAACCCTTGAATTTGAAAATTTTAGCACAGTTCCTCGTACAAACGTGCACAACAATATAAAACTATCATTTTTTTTGTGTAACACCACAATTCTTGTTGAACAACAGGGGAAATCTTTACTAGATACTACAAATAGAGCTATAAAAATTTACAAAAGTCGAGGAAAACACTCTCAATACTCATGCAAAGAATGGAGAGAATCCTGGAAATCTGCCGAAGTTCATGTAATGACTAGTCAAACCTTACTCAATTGTCTGCGGCACGGATTTATTTTGATTTCTGAGATCATGCTCTTAATCTTTGATGAATGCCATAATAGCAGAAAAGGTACTCCTTACAATCGAATAATGCGCGAGTTTTATGATTTATCTCAAATTGATTCAAGACCAAGAATTTTTGGAATGACAGCATCAACTGCCAATGCATATGAAAGTATGGAGTACTCTGTTAATAGAATTCAACAAACTATGGATTCAGAAATTCAAACTTTAAGCTCTACAAACTCTAAATTTTCTGGAAATTCAAATGTTACAAATGTTACTTTGGAGTATGATTTAGATTTTAGCAGTAATAATGAATGGCTAAGCGATCTTATCTTTAGCCAAATCAAAAGCTACAAAGAAATAAATTCAATTAAATCTGAAGTCGATTATCTTAAAAAAGAGCTTGGTTATTATGCTGGTCTATATGTTATGCATGCATTAACTACCTATTGGAAAGATTTAGTTTTTAAGACTGGGGCATCACAAGTCGAGCTGCAGGATAAGCTTTTTGGCCAAAGCGAAAATCATCATAATTCCAACTACACGTCAGATGAAAAGTATATTCACACAAGCGATTACATGATAAACGAAATTAATAGCGCAATTAAACTTATATACTCATATAGTGGTTTAGATAATGTGCTTTTTATTAACAGGAATCCTAAAAAGAATATTAATAACTTCCTTGAGTATGATTACGATCATTTATTTGCACCTGGTACCCACTCCTGGATAAGCTCTAAACCTTATCTCACTTCTAAAGTCAATGTTCTTCTCCAATTTCTTATGAAGTATAAGAGTCGTAATCAGCTCAAAAGTTTAGAGGATCCTTTCTGTGCTATAATTTTTGTAAATAGAAGATCTACAGCATACGCCTTATCACTAATAATTCAAAGTTTATCCGAGTTTGACTTTATTAAATGTGAGCCTTTCATTGGTAACGGGAACATTAAAAAAAAGCCCATTTTACAAGCTTTAAACTTAGTGACCAATTGTAAAAAAAGAATGACTCAGTTGGAGCTTATGTCTACTTTAGAAAGATTCAAAGCTGGAAAAACTAATCTTTTAGTCGCTACTCAAGTGGCAGAAGAAGGACTGGATGTCTCAATGTGTAACTTAGTCGTTCGATTTGATCCAGCTTTAACGCTGGTAAGCTTTGTACAAGCCAGAGGCAGAGCCCGACATCTTTTATCAGAATATGTTATTATGGTCCCTAGAAATATATCTCAAGTTAAAAATGAATTCAACTTGAGTAAACAGCAAAAGTCAAATAAATTTGATTCTTTTGAAAATATTATAGATAAAAGTTCTCATCGAGATATATCACATTACAACTCATTGGCGTCAATGGAAAAAGATTTTAATAGCTTTTCATCTACTACAAATGTCTTGTCTCAAAATGACACCAAACCTAACTTAACTGAAGGGCAAATATCTGTTGAAATTTCTTTTAATGTCGAAATTCCTAAAGGCTTTCTTGATATTGCCGAAGAGATGAGAGTTGAAACAGGAATAAGTTTAAGCCCTGACCTTGAGGATATCTTAAAGTCGCTCGCATATCAAATCCAATCTTCTGCAATTAATGGTAAAATAGAAAAAACGTATTTCAAAGTCCCTGAAACAGGTGCTCAACTTACAACAAATTCTGCAAAAGTTGTTTTGAATAAGTATGTACAATCCCTTCCTAAAGATTTTTATACAGACTGTAAAATTTCTTATGAGCATGAAGAAAGAAAATCAAAATTTCGATACAAATTGGCTCTTCCTGGCTCCTCAACCATTCGGCTAGTAGTAGGACCGTGGTCTGATTCAAATAAATCTGCCAAACAATCAGCTATTTTTTATTCTGTTATAATTCTATTTTTTTATGGAGCCCTGAATGATTACTTGATGCCTGTAGATTTAAAAACATCTTATTTGAGGCATTCGATTAAAAAAAATATTCTAGGAAATGCCTACTCTGATCTCGAAAATATTATTAGTAACAAATACTGCGTAAATGTTTTTGATCCTTTTAGCGTTCAGAAATTCAACTCTTTGAGCCCAACTAAATCAGACCATACTTCCACGAATACTAATAATACCGCGCTCAATCAAGAATCAAAAATTAGCATTGGCAAAAAAAGAAAGTTCGACAGTTCAAATTGTTACCAAACTAAAGCTAAAAAAAACACATCTACAAATAGTGAATCAATTTTAGAGAATGGTGCTATAAGTTATGAGACTTTCAATCCAACTCATTGGACCCCTGCAACCTTTTATAACAATAGTTCATCGATATTTTCCTCGTCTAAAAAATACTTGGATCTGTATGTTTACGTTTGTGATTTAAATCCATTTTCTTTTGAAAACGAAAATTTAAACCAAAAATTAAATCTGAATGAAACTCATCTGCCTAATGATAAATATAACGACAATCTATTACTTCTTGCTTTTTTTGTAAACCCAATTCCAAAAGACTTGACAATCCCCATTTATTCAGAAATTGGCTCAAATATTCCCAAATTTTATAGGTTTGATCCTTTATCGACTAAAAATATCAGTTCAAATAATCCATTCAACAGACATTTAAATAAATCTCTTGGATCGAAAGCTGGAAATAACTCTTCTGATCCAAATTACAACAAGCTATCGTTATCCATAGACGAATGGGATAAATTAGTTCTTTATACCTCTTCTATTTTCTCTTTAATTTACCAAACAGAGTTTAGAATCGATCCTAAAGACGCCTCTTATGCATTTTCTCCTCCAACAAAAGAGTTCGAAGCCAAATTACT
>LSSN01001921.1:0-24140 GCA_001970855.1 Smittium culicis
ACAATAGCAATGATCTTGCATTATGTGATAGCAGTACTGGTCTTACAATATGTGAAGACAATAATGATCTTACTATGAGTGGTAATACCATTGGTCTTACAACAGGCAAAGATATCAGTGAATTACCAGTTAACCTTGGCCCACAAAAGCAAAATGAAAATAAAAACGGATCTAAAAGTTCATTTTTTCAGCGTAAAAAAACAAATAACCCTACAAATATGATTCAATATACTAACATCAAACCGAAAAGTAATTTAAATACCCCAGAAATCTCTGTAAATAAACCCAATCAAATACAAGCTAAAATTACCATTGAAAATAGCTCAAAAATAACTCGATATAAATCTAGCAACAGATTGGATATATTAAATGATAATAATGGATATTCAAAAGATTTATCTGAAGATAAGTCCAATAAACACAATTTCTCCATCGAATCCAATTCTCAGATTGAGATTACGAATAAAAAGGACGAAAATTGTATCAGTAATATCCAAGAGGCCAATTTAAATAACAAACAAAGCAAGGAGTCAAGTTTTCCTATGGAGATTCGCAAGTCAAAACGGCTTAAAAAGTCTCCTTTAAAAACTCAAAAATTATGTGATCTTGAATATTTTAGTACTAAATCCAGCCCAAATATCAAAGATGGTGACGCTCTTTCCGATGATTTAAAGTCCAATGTAATAGATTCTCCTAGAGAACAGAAAAAAAATTCTTCAATCAAACCAATTATTACAGAAAATGCCAATATTGATAGTGGTGTAAATAAATCTATTTCTGAAAATTTAAAAACTAGCAATACTTCGAAAACTGATATCAAGGAAAAGAAAGTTTTATGCGCAGCTCATGCTAATGCTAAATCAATTAGTAATGAGGGCTTGATCGAGGTATGTGTAGGCTTGGAAAATATAGATCATGTTTTAAGTGCTAATACCCTTGAGAAAATAAATAATATGGAATCGAATTCAAATCTCGTTGACTCTGAATCAAACAAAAACCTTGAAAAAAATTCATCTATAATTCAAGTCTTGAATGAAACGCCTAAAAATGTTAAAAAAAACCTCAGTTCCAAAACAGATAGCATCAAAAGCTCCAAAAGAAGGAAAAGGTATACATCTTTTCGTAAATCAAAACCAAGTAAAAGCCTCAGTGATGTGATAAATAAACTTGATAAGGATCAAAAGAGTGAAACAGGTAAAGAGGGAATTGCAGATTCCAAAAAAACAACCTCTAAAAAAGAAAATAGTCTAAAATCAACGCCTAAGACTGATAGCAGTAGAAAAGTAGAACTAGTACAATCAACTAGAAGTGGGAGAAAAGTAAAATCACCTGGTAATTGGTGGCAACGAGGTTTAGAAACACCGAGTAAATCAAAAGGCGATTCCACTGCTAGTATTAAATATATATGGGGAGAAGTTGGAGTTGTTCGCAAGAAAGACTGAATATTCATATAGACTGATACGAGTTTATATACATTGTAATTATATTATAGAGGCTTTAAGAGTAGTTTTCGTTGATTTTTTTTGAATATTTTTTTTATATTTCATAATTTTAAAAAAAGTTTTACAAAATTAATTTTTTAAAACATCTTGCTATTGGCGTATAACAAAATATCCCATATCTGTATTTAAAAAAGCAGATATTTTGAACCGAGTTAAATGAAATTATTATATTAAAGTTAGGAAAAATTAAAAAAGTAAAAGTAAAATAAAACTAAAAGAAAAATAAAAATAAAAAACAATATACAAAACAATGCATTTTAGAAAAGTTCGCAAAAGTGATTTGTTTTATAAATTAATCACCACGTGTTTGGAAAATGAATTTTTTTGTTGGACTAGGTATATTCAGCATAAAGATCTATTTTATACATAGATAATGATAAGTAAGTAGATTGAAAAGTAGGGTGATAAAAGAAGGGAATTTATTAATAGAATTTGAGATACAGAAAAAAATTATTACGAGGTTGGGTAGGAATAAATGTATAAAAATGTGGTTTGGGAAGGAATAGTATGAAAAAAAATAAAAAAATAAGGGAAATAAACCAAAGTAGAATGATAATACTTTTTATGATGAATATAAGGTATATTATATAATATATAGCGATTAATTGAGGAGTTAATCGATTTCGTCTAAAGGGCGGTTAAATCCACCACGCCTGTTCATGTATTGCCTGTACTTTCTCGATTTAACGATTCTGGCAGAGCCTGGGTGATTTCCAAATACGGGTTTATCCTAAGCAAGTGATGTAAATATATTTTGATATTAGAATAACTATTGATGAAAAAGATATGCTATAAGTGAATGATAAGCAAAAATAAAAGTTTATATTGTAGAAAAATAGATAGAGCTAAGCATTATTTTACTTTAGTCGAGTCGAAAGAGCCAAAACCCATGAGTTCAGCCATGCTAGCTTCTTCAGAAACGTTTATGCCTAAAAAATTAATTCAAATAAAAAAATGAAAATTTAGGAAAAAAAGGGAAGGGTTTAATAAAAGGAACTTGTAGGTAGCGAATAAATGAATATGAAAAATTACCTAGGCTTCTAAATGAGGGAAACAAGAAATGGAAAATGTTAGCTAAAAAGTATTAAAGTATAAATGGTATGACATAAGGGCGATTACTTTTCTTTTTTTGAATCTCGCGGAGAGCGATCTCTTTTTTCTAAAATTAAAAAACGATAATAATTTGAAATTGGGGTTATAAAATATGTTAAAAAAATAATAGTAAAAATAGAAAAGAAAAGTAAATAAAGTATATATTTTTTTTTTTGTTAAATGCAAAGAAATATATATTGAGAAGTGATACCTCTTCTCTTGACATCTATGAATGATTCATGAGACATAAGTGGATAAGTGGTAAAGAATTAGATTGAAGTTTGTAAAAAAAAAAACTATTATTTATTAGATGTAGATTAAAAGTACCAGGGGATCTAGATCTGGAACGGTCATCACGTCTTTTAGCTTTTATAGTTTCTTCAACAGCCTTAGGGTCGCGTTCTTTTGGACTTCTTTCTCTTCTGCGAGTTCGATCTCTATCTCGTGGATAAGTTTCTCTATAGCTTGAGTCTCTAGTTCTACTGTCTCTTGCGTGCCTGTCCCTATCTCTGGATCGAGAGCGTTTCCTGTCTCGGATCGGGGAGCGTGACCTGTCCCGTGTCTTGTATGTTGATTTTGAAGATTTGCGGTCAGAACGCGACATTGAGCTTGTTTCTCTATCACGTGAATATCGTTTTTCGCTAGAGCTTGAGTCAGAATCTCTCATTTTGAATATGGGGGGGGGGGGATAGATGTATGTGTAAAAGTAATAAGAAAGTGATCAAGAGTATATGCTTTTAATATTCCATTAATCAAAAAATAAACCGCTTAACGCTTTCTTGCCCAACGATTTTTAAGTAATTTATATTTATGATTCGTTTATTGTTTACAAGTGAGTATATTATTTGCTGCTGTTTATCAGAGTACCAATGATGTTAAAGGCATCGAAACTATATTATTTTAATTAATCTCGGTTGGCTATTTTTACTAGCCCAAAAATAGTCTTCTACCCTTGAAATGGATAAGTTTTGCATTTATTTGGATGAATATTTATTTATTGTAAAATTATTCGTTGAATAACTGGGGAATTTTTATTGGATGAAAGCTACAACAGAAGTTCGCAGTAAGAATACGCGATTATGATTCGTGATTCTAACACTAGGGGAAAGCTTTTTTTTTTATAATTTTACTACAATTTAGACAAATAATTTATCGGTATTAGAATTATAACATTAGCTATAAATTCGTGAGCGTAATAAATAAAATCGATACATTTAGAATTATAATCCTGAATAACAATTCGAATATATATGATATTTGGCAGCTTGTTAGGACTTAAGTCATGTTAAAAGGCGATTATACAATATAAGGATACGATAATATGGAATAAGCGAGTCTACGAGATACGGGGTAAGGGTTTTTATTTCCAGGTTTGAAGTAAAGGCCGGATTTGACCCAAATCAAAAAATTTAAAAAGTGGATTTATATATGTATGTCTATACTATCAACATTTACTTATATTTGAATTCAGTTTAAATTTTTAATGTGCATTTAATATAAATACAAAAAACGGGTACTCATGCGAGGTATAATATTTATCAGATGAGGAATTTAATTGTGAGAATGGATAATAACCTGTAATAATGACTTAACTCTAATAAAATTTATATCGCGATACAACAGAGATTATTTTATTCATATAGAGTTTATGGTTAATAGCTATAAAGGGGACGTGTATGTAGTTGAAATTAGTGCCTTTGCGTTGAGTGGGCTAGGATATGATTATAGGTTTATTATAGGCACCAGTAGTTGATAGTCAAAATCTTACGCATTGGCCACCATAAAGTACAGCAAAAAGCTGTGCATCTTATCTTGGAATTACTGATGGAAAATGAATAGACAGAGGGAAGCTATTAAGAGTATACAGCCAATGAGTGGTATTAAAAATGATAAGTGCGTTCCTATACAATAAAAAAATAAAAAAAGCGATTGTTTTATGACGAAACTTCGACTATTAAATAATAAAAAGTAACAATTTGGAGGGAAATAGACCTATTAAATAAAAAAAAAGTAACAAGTGTATTGCTGCCAATTTTCTAGTTTTGTATATAGAAAATATCCGCGTGACTTGAGAATGTATTTCTACGTATAATTTTTGTAACAGCCAAAAATTTCTTAAAAAAAATATAAAGCAAAATAACCACATCCAGCTCTCCAAAATCAACACAAGATTCTCCTACTCTACATATCCACTTTAGTTTAATACCTCCTACTTTTGTTTTAATTCAAGAAATATTCCAAAGTACTGTTTTATATAGACCTTGCTACATACCTTTTCCTTCCTTTTATTTCTATTGTATTTTATATTATCCCAACACAAGTATCAAGCCTGCTCAAAATGTTAAAGCTTCTCGCTATATCAAGGAACTCGATTTACAGCACAGCTAGGCTGCAAGTAATTCCAGTTCAAAATACATAAAACCATATTTCTCATATTTTAACAGAGTGATTTATTTAATATTCTCACAGGTGATTTCTAGCTCTTTGTATTCTACAAAGCCCATTAATCCGAAATCCGCCAGACCTGAAGTTACAAACGAGCTCAGCTTCATAAAGCATCTCAAACAAATCCCAATGTATAGCGTTATGGATCAGGACGGAATTATCAAGGACAAGAAAAACGCACCTGACCTCCCAAAAGACCTGATTCTGTCTACTTACAAAAATATGCTTACTATTAATTCCATGGACCAAATTTTATATGAAGCTCAGCGTCAAGGAAGAATAAGTTTCTACATGACAAGCTTCGGCGAAGAAGCCGTTGCTGGCTTAACTCTAGCTTTAAATGACCAAGACAACATTTTTAGTCAGGTAAGCATAATTTAATCCCCTATTATTCTCTTATTTCGAATTCAATCCCAATAAGTTGCGTTTATACACCTACAATTTCGTCATCAATAACTTCTTTAATAAAGTACTTATAATTTCAATACTAAAATTAAAAAAATAATAATAAAGTATCGCGAAAGTGTAGTTTTTCTGCAAAGAGGCAGCTCAATCGAAGAGTTAATGAACCAATGCTTTTCTAACCATTTGGGCCATGGAAAAGGAAGACAAATGCCCATCCACTACGGCAATAAAAAACTCAACCTACACACAATCTCTTCCCCTCTAGCTACCCAAATACCCCAAGCTGTTGGAACCGCTTATGCCCAGAAAAGAGAAGGTAAAAAGAACTGCACTGTTTGTTTCTTTGGCGAAGGTGCCGCCTCCGAAGGAGATTTCCACGCCGCTCTAAACATGTCCTCTACACTTGGTGCCCCTGTCATTTTCTACTGGTAAAAACTCATTTTAATCATCTTTACGTCATTTATATCGCTTCGTATCATTATCATACAAAAATTAATTTTTACATGTATGTATATTAGCCGTAATAACGGATATGCTATCTCTACCCCCTCATCCCAGCAATTCAAAGGCGACGGCATCAGTAAGAACTAAATTCATTCTGCTTATATATACTCTATTTAAATTTTAATTATCGCCTAATTTTCTTTCTTGCCCTGTTTTGTTAGTTAGTCGCAGTTATGGTACAGTTACATACACTAATCGCATATAAACGAAATATATTTTTTATGAAACTTTTATACACTTTATGATTTTTTATTTTGATTACGTTTAGGCTATGGCATCGAGTCTATTAGAATTGATGGAAACGACATATGGGTTAGTCTCCCCCCCCCCCCCTTATTTTCATTATTCTATTTTATTATAATCCTTTATAATTTAAATCTCATTAAATTTATATAAATTTCTCTTAAATTAGGCTGTCTACGCCTCAATGAAAAAGGCAAGAGAGTATGCTACGACTAACAATAAACCTGTCCTGATAGAAGCTATGACTTACAGGTAAATATGAAAAGTGTGCATTGAAAATTATCTTTTTTATTAAAATCTTATAAACCTAAATGATCAAGTATATAATTATTCTGCCTAACTTTAATATCCATATTATCAGAGTGAGCCACCACAGCACGTCTGATGATAGCTCGGCCTATAGGTCAAAAAAAGAGGTAGAGGATTGGTCCAGCAGAGACAACCCGATCTCTAGACTTAGAAAGTACATTGAGCATAACGGATGGTGGACCAGCGCCGACGAGTCTTCAACAAAAATTGAAACACGATCCGCTGTTCTTAAAGCTCTAACTGAAGCTGAAATGCTGAAAAAGCCCCAAATCGAAAACTTGTATACTGACGTTTATGACGAGCTCACGAGTAATCTCAAAGAACAGCTTTTAGAAACTAAAAAATTGATAGACAAATATCCCGATTACTATAAAATTAATGATTTTGAACGCTAATAATCCCACAACTATAAATCATTCCTCTAATTTTGCTTTAATAAAATCTTATTCTCCTCTATTTTAATAATCGTGTCAAAACAATTTTTTTAGTAATCGTGTCAAAAACAATTTTTTAATAATCGTGTCAAAAATTTTTTTTAATAATCGTGTCAAAAAATTCTATTAATCCTAGTTTAAACGTTTCTTTACTATTTCAATCTAAAAAAATACATAAATCTTTCTTTATTGTTTTCCGTCGAAAATTATAATTTATATCACTGAAATATAACTTTTAAAAAAATGGATAATACTTCCAACACCAAAAACAAAGACCAATATTCAAATCAAAACAAGCTTGCTGATAAAAATCCATCTGGCTATCGTCAAAAAGATACTGAATATAGCTCAAGCTCAGAAAGTACCAAAAATACATCACCCCAACCTCAAAACCAGTTACAAGATTTTGATTCGGATTCTGTATATTCGCAGCAAGACGAGCAACGGAGACAACTCCAAACTCGATTTATAGGCAATACATTTTATCCACCACATTTATATATATATATATATATAATTATATAACGTTTAAAATAAAATATACCTTGAAAAATAATAAACTAGAGTGGGATAAAAAATTTAGAAAGATTCAGTCCCGGATCACTGACTTCTTAGATGCTAGATTACTAGCTCAGAGTGAAAAATTATCGTTGCTAACTGAATCACAGCTTTACAACATCTCGAATCAGCAAAAGAAGCAGGGTATTAATTTCTTTCTAATATATATATATTAATAACACTAGCTTAATTTTATGCGTGTTTATATATTTCTACCCATTTTTTACCAAACAGTACAACTTAATAATTAATTATATAGATATCCTGATGTCTAAATTGTCTAGATTTGTTGGAATACTCAAACAAGCTCAGGCAAACATACTTGAAGATTCTGACTCTGCTAATTACTCAAAATAAATGTCTGTCTCACGAAAAGTAAAATTAATATGCCTAATTTCCATAATCCGAATTATTCCTCCTCCCCTGTAAAATAATACTTGAAAGATCTATACTGGGATTAAAAGATTAGCATTGTTTTTACACATAGGAATTTTTGATCATTATTATCTAATAGTTTAAACTACTTTATTAATCAGTGTTTTTATTATATTTTATTATCACATATTATTGAAATATTAAAATAAAATTTTTTCAAGTTAAAGCGAACACCTAATAATAAACGCTTCTAAAAGTAACTACATTTTTCAACAGTAAAGTCACATCTAAAAATAATATGTATAACAATCTTATTTTATTTAATATATTTAATCCTTTTAATGATAAAATAACTATTTATATAAAGGAATTTAACATCGTTAGCTGTATGTTCAAAGAACGTTAGCATAATATTCAATCCATTTGCATCTATAATGAAAGGAATGGATAAAATCACCTTTGATAATTCCATGATATAATAGTTGTCAGTTTCCAAAATATGATTTTTACATTTAACTAAAAGAATTTGTTTTTTCATCATTCCATTTTTGATATTTCTACTGGATAGTCTGAATAAAATTTTATTTGGTAGTCGAAGCTTGAATTGTAGTCCATAGCTATAGGAACTAAAAAATACTCGGTTTTACTGCTCTTTAGCAGTATCTTGTTAATAACCACGCCCTATTATAAAAAAAATTATTATTAACAATCATTATACAGTTACGTATAGGAATGGATAAAAAAATAGATAAATGTAATCAACAGTTTACCAATAAAAAAAAATTAGTATAAATATTATAAATAATAATAATTTTATCAAGTATGAGTTATAATTTACCTGTGGTGAGTTGCTGAAAGGTCCCGATGTTGCAACTAGCTCGTTAGATCTCCCTATAAGATCCTTTAGTTTAAATATTTTAATGCACAAAAAAGGGTACTCCTTACAGTTAATTCCTGTAACCCTTACAAATACAATAGTAGGATGATTCACTTTAACTTTGAAAACCTCCTGTTTTTGAGTTCCTAAACTTTTTGGGCTAAAACATAAAAATAACAAGCATGAAAAAAAAAAAACTCATTTAAAATGAAATCAATGTATCTCGATTGATCATAATTTTTTAAAAAAATGAGTATGGAAATAAATACACTTACAAATTACTCATGAGTGCCTTAAATAGCATACCCTAAATTAGTATTAATATAACCTTGATGTTATAATTCCAGATAAAATTTAAATATTTATTATATATATATGTGTAGAATATTAAAAGTATAGGAGTCCTACCTTTCCTTCACGCATTAGCGGGGTTAATTTAAATTCTTGGTTCAAATAAACAGTTATTTTAAAAGTTCCATAGCGCATAGGCTCATATGTTGACACCAGAATTGTATATTTCGAATCTATTAGATTATTAAAAGTATAATAAACTTATTTTTAATATTTCGTATTTTACAAGCAAAAAATAAAAATAAAAGATGATATATACTATATAATATTCATTAACCAAAAGTTTATATAAAGAACTGATTGGTATATAAAAAATTATGAATCGAGTAACCTGTTAAATTTTCGAGCTTGACAGAACACAAATTCTTTCTATAATTACCAGAATGACAAACAGTATTTACATTGGAAGCGCTAAAATATTTAAAAAAAAAAATTCAAGTTAGATATATCATAAAAGAAATTAACTTATAGAATTCAAAAAGCAGAAAAAAAATCAAATAATAAAGAATAAAATGAAAATAGTTAATAACTAAATACTAAGAGAAAAGAATAACTAATACGCTAAAACTAGATATCCGCCACGGAATATTCTTATTTGAATTGGATCGTCTATCTTGGATTCCAGTGAAATGTATCCGTTAATCGGCGCAGTCCCCTTATTTGGATCTCCAGAAATTTCAAGACAAAATTGTGGATTATTTAAATAATCTGGATAACTGGAGTTGCCCCCTAAATTAAATAAAATTTAGATTACAGTTCAAGAAAAAAAAATATCATATTGGAATCTAGTAAAATATGTACAAACTTGTACGAATTATAAGAATTCGAATAAACGAAATATTTAAATTTTGGTTGGTTCAGTATTTTTTTTTTTTTTTGGCAAGTAATGAAAAAAAAAGGTTTTATCATTTACCTGAATTTTCAAAATTCCATCTGCAAGTTAAATCGCTAGTGTAGTTAAATTTAGGAATACTTAACAGATTAAACGGAATGTCTGAATAAGCGGTTAAGCTAAAGTATAGTGTCTTGGAAGCTTCCTTTTGCTCAACGACAAGCGAAAAGTTATCGTAGTTTTCGCTATCGATTTCTAAACAAACTAATATATGTGGGCTATTCACGTACTCTCCCAGCCTGAAAGCTTTACCTACTTCTAAAACTCGAGTTACGCACAAGTTGTCTTCAAGATTGAAATCAGATTTTTCTTGAGCTTTTGAAATAGCTTTTTTATAGGTTTCTGAATTATTTAAGTACACATGAAGTGCTATATAGTCAGAATTCGGTTCTGTTTGTGTTATGTGTTTACTTAGTAGAACCCAAACGGTAGATTTTTTTTTTGTTTTGTTAAGTTTTAAATTAAATTGTGGATTGTGATCTAGTACCGATATTTTTTTTTTTTAAAAATTAAAACAGATTTATTCAAGAGGTTTTATTGTTGATGAGAAAAAGAATTTTTTTGAACTTACATATATTACCCCTAGAAATTACTTGGTCATCTTTAAATAGCCATTCACTATTACAAATAAAGTCAAAGTTAATGGGGGAAAAAAAGATTTAGAAACAAAGGAATAAGAAGGCTTAAGAAAAAAAAAATGTATCTAAATAAATAATCATTTACAAGTGGAGAATATCGTTAAACTGGAACATTCTTGGATTCCAATTTAAATGGAATGAGTCAAAGTGCGTTAATACAGAATCATAGTCGATCCAAAATACGCCTGAATAATTAGTAAGCAATTTAATAAAATATGGTTGATAATTCATTATTTAAAATAAAAAAATATATTAAAAAAAATCTAGATAAATTTCTTTTTACCATTATCCTTCAGTGGATCTTGTTGCGGGTAATATGAAAGCTTTTGAGAAAGATACTCGGTCCATGATTCTGTATCTAGACTACTATACTTTCCTTTCCAACTGAGCTGACTCCATGGATTTTTAACTTTTAAAAGCCGAAGTGAATCAATTTCACAAATATCTAATATGGCGTATGCATGAGAGGATGCAAGCCCATAAGTCTCTCTATGATTTTTTCCTATTTCACCAGTAGCTATTGTCATCAAGAGATTTCCTAAACGTATATTGAACAGATATTGATTTTTTTTTTTGATTATAAGAAAAAATTAAAAGAATAAAGAATATAATTCTATGTACTTATAAAGTTTTTAATATATTAGTTTAAAAAATGTTTTATATCATACCAACTTTTAAACTTTTAGATATTCGGTTCCAAAAAGATTCTTTGTTAAACATTTCGCTAAAATTTTAAAGAAAAAATTAAAGACATATGAAAATAAATAATTATTTTAGTTTTAAAATGGCTATATTATAATTACTTTTCGTTTATGAACACATGTTCAGGGATCCAATTTGTGAGAGCCCTATTTTATAATATTAATCATACATAATTTAATAGTGTAATCAATAATGGCTTCGCCTGGTTTTTGAAGAGGCAATATTGATGGATGTAAATATCAATTCGTATGTTGAAAAAAAAAAGTATAAAAGTAATCTTTACTTTAAGTCGACGCTCGAGTTTCTATAAATATAAAAAATATCAAACTTTGAATATAAACTTAGAAATAAAGAATAAAAAATAAAAAGCAGCTTTTAGATAAATTCTTACGATCCAGGAAAGTTATACCCGCCCATCACTTTAAGATACTGTATAGGATGAATAATTTTAAATTTGGGTAGGATAATTAGTGAAAAGTAGGATTAGAATATATCATATTATTTGATAGGTAAAATGAATGATAGAAAAGAAAAAATTTTAAAATGTTTACAGATTTTTCGATTAAAGGGACCCAGAAAGAGTTATCTGAAGAATAAGTGCACATTAATTTGTTTGACGTAGATAGTGGAACGTAATCATCGATTTCTAGAACCAGGGATAGAATAAAATTATAAATAAATGAAATTCATTTTTAGGAAAATATAAGTAAAAAGTTTTTTAGGCTGTAAATTAATTGAAGAAGAACAATTATTTGGGTGGGAGGGGGAGATGTAATAATAAATACTTACCAACCTATGTAGATATTATAGAAAAATTAAGCGAAAAGAGTTATTAATACAAGTAAAAAGGGTTAATGGTATAAATAAAAGAAATTTTTGATACTTTTCTCCAAAGTCCATTTATGAAAAGTCTAGTGACATATCTTCCTGAAGGGTTTAGTACTGGAAGTGCATTTTCATTTTGTGGATAAAGTAAACTTTGAATAATCTATTTGAAATATCGAGGGGAAGAAATTAATTTTAATTGATTTATCACAAATTGTTAAAAAGTAGAAAATATAATTGAGCAATTTTGTCAATGAGAAGAAAAATGTTACAGGTATTTTGTATTTAGATTCGTACTCGGCACACACGATCAATGATGCTACAAGAGAGCAATCAGTTACAACATCTTGGGTAATGTTTTCGCTATAAAGAATAAAATGGCGAATAGATTAATAAAAGTATTTGGCATCATTTAAAGATGAGCTATTGAAAAATGATTAGTCGGCGATAATAAAAAATTGAGAAAAAAAAAGAATAGAAAAGGACAAGTTATGTATTTTAGTAGAAACCTATTAGTTAATTCATTTTTCGGAGTATTTTTGTATAAAGAGCCTAATCGTTTCCATTGTCCAAAGAGCTTAGATTGATCTTCAGATAGCAAAAGTTTTCCATTTTGATCGCTAGCCCAAACCAAACAATAAAAAAATATGTTAAAAACATTTGAAAAACAATTAATATAAAGAAGCGGATGAATATAAAAGTGGTACGGTATGTACAATAATGATATGTTAAATGATCAAAAAGGAAAAGGAAGAGAGGTATATGATTAAAATAGCCTGAGGTATTGAAAAGTTAAATTACGAATAAAGGGAGATTGACGGGGCGATATTGGAATCTTGAGATTCCCAGGGAATAAGAGCTAAACCATTAACGTACGAAGTGTTTGCAACAACGTTATATTCGGCTTTTGATAGTTTTTTGTTTATAGTAAAATTGTTTAGAAAATGCTGAATTGGTAGATTTTCTGAGGGAGAACGAGAAGGGGATTTAGTGGCAGTCTTGTAAAACTGATCCTTATTATTACACTCTAATTTATTTTTTTAAATAATTTCAAATAAATTATAAAAAATAAAGCGGGATTGATATAGGAGATGATTGTAATATAAAAAATCTTTATAAAGCTAAAAGTTACGTGATGAAGATTTAATATTTTCAGCGGCATTAAGAATTTTCAACATTTCCTTTTTAGCGAGATTGATTCCCTTAATGTTTTTGGACTCTGATATTATATTAGTGTATATTAGTATAAGTGTTAATAATATAATAAGAGTTAGTATTTAGTAAAAATAAATGGGATATTGTGCTGAAGAAATAATAAGAGATAATGACATTATAAAAGTAAAAATATCGAAAGCCTGGAATAATAACAGGTATGATGTAAGCATAGACAAACTGATATAGAGGGTATGGAGGGTTAAATTTACCATAGATATAAATATTTAATAGTTCGAGGGAGGAAATGTATTTTTGTAGGGCTTTTGATGAAGAGTTAGATAATTCGAGTTCTTTTGCTTCCAAATAAAGTCTATTAGATCTTGTTAGTAGTGGATTGTTTGAGAACTTGTCGAGAAGTAGAAATATTTGAGATTTTAAGCGGGAGTACTTTGATATTGTCTTTTTTAAAAAGAAGCGAGTTTTTTGAGAGAATTTTCCTATTATTTAATTTTTTTTTAATGTAAGGTAAGAAAAAATTAAATTAAATGATGCTAAATTATAAATAAGAAGAAATATGATTATATTTAAACAATGCAATAAATATATAAAGACCATTTATAAAATATTTTACTTTTTAAAGAAGATTCCGCTTCCTAAAATAATAAAGTAAAATTCGAATAATAAAAATGGTTAGATAATGACTATAGTATTACAACAAAAAAAAATATATTAAGACAGTAAGTAAAAAATGAATTACATTTAGTATAGAGGAGTAAATTTGAATTGAAGTAATCAAAGAATTGACATTAGGGTAATTTAAATCAATTGAGGAGGTGGATTTGATTTTGATATAGAGTGATAGTAGGGATATATTCATATCTGTGTCTGTAAAGGTGTGAAGATGAAATAAATATATAGAATTATGGAAACTTAAGTTTAATGAATTTGAGGCAGATAATTTTCGATGTTTTTTTTATTGACGAAGCACTGTATTAAGAGTTTTAAAAAAATCCTGGAGAGTAATTCTGTTTTCTTTGGAAAAATAGTTTCAAATTATCGATCAAGAATTTGATTGAAGGGAATAGGCTGCGCCTGCAGAGTAAGAAAGAATTTAGTGCTCAACGCTGGGGAGGGGGGAAGAGGGACAGTAATGTGGATATTATACTAGCTGAAGAAGGTTTGGGAATAACAATAGCATAACTGTACTTTGGTTTTAAGTTTGAAGAGAGTTATTGTCTTGGATTGATTAAGCGCAAATAATAAAACGTAATCTTTAATTTATCTAATCTATTTTAATAATTTTTATGGCAATCTATATAATATTAAGAATACTCTTGTTGTGTAGCCGATTGGTTCTTCCAAACATTTTTAATGTTACTTTGAGTACAATTCAGGCAACATTAAGGCCTTTTCAGTTACAGAAAAAGCTTAGTAAGCTACAGTAATGGAGCTAACTTTTTTTTTTCTTTCTTCAGGAACAGAAACAGAAATAAAATATAAAAAATAGCCTAGTAAATTACTGGGAAAGTCCATATTCGGTGCTTTCTACTACAAACATTCAAATAATCCGAATATGGTTTGCTAATTAGAAATTTATTGGCCAATGATTTCCACTGTTTTGTAAATCTAATTGCACTATTTAACTATATAGCCAATAGATTCGACATGCTCACTACAAAAATTTCTCATTGAAGTCAGTGTAAGCCAATAGATATAACATTTCCTATTTCTAAAACTCGAAAATTTTGAATAAACTTTTTAATTATACTTGAGCTCAAAAATCCATCCGAAAAAACTCGCTCAAAAATTCAATATCTCTATAATAAACAAGTAATTATACTCGGTATAACTTATCAGTAAAAATATTATTTACTTCACCCACAAATTCTATAATTACAGACTTGGATTCCGTTTCGCTTTAGCTGAGAGTTTTGTCCACGACTCCTTAATAGGCCCCCCTCTTTTTCTCATCACACCAACCTCTACTTTTCTACAGCTCTTTTCTTCAAGCCCAATTTCGCTGATCATTCGATCTTGCATATCATTATAGCGAAATAAGTATTACCAACCTTACATCTCCTCCCCTTCGTCTTCCGCGAATTATACAATGAATTTGATATCCAAATCAAATAGCACTTCGATCCGCACTTTCACCTCTAAAACTTTACCAGCTTTGCTATCACAATTTAAGGTGGGCGATAGCTTAGATGTTTCCGGACCAAGCCCGTTGCTAGTACTTCATGGGCTGTTCGGCTCAAAGAAAAATTGGACATCGTTGGCCAAACGACTTAACAAAGAGCTAGCACGTCCTATTATTGCCCTTGACTTGCGAAACCATGGCGATTCTCCCCACATTTCCCCTCACGATTACTTTTCAATGAGTAAAGATCTCTTAGCATATTTAGATAATGAAAGAATTTCCAACCCTGTAGTGATAGGCCATTCAATGTAATTCTCCTTTTTTAATTTTAATTGTCAATTTACTCTACATTTTCCTTACTATTAGTTTATCGTAGTTTTTTTAAGTACTAACGACTATAAATTTTATCTGGCTTTACTAGGGGCGGAAAGGTCGCAATGACAGCTTCTTTGCTTGAACCTCAGGCTTTCTCGTCTGTGATAATCGAAGATATATCTCCTCTAGAGTATAACGTTGAGGCAAGTATGTCCAAGTACATAGTTGCTCTGCAAGAAATAGTTGACTCGAACGTTACTTCTTTGAAGGAAGCTGATCAGATCATGCAAAAGTTTGAATCTGAAATGCCAGTAAGGCAGTTTGTTCTCACAAACTTATACTACAACAAAGATGAAAAAGCTTACAGATCAAAAATACCGCTACATATCCTTGGAAACTCTCTCATGAATTTGTCTGATTGGGTTATTGGAAACAATAGAACGTTCACAAAACCATCTCTACTAATAGGCGGTAGCAGATCTAACTACATAACCCCTGATGGAATCTCAGCTTTTAAAAATTACTACACCAACTCACAGATAGAGTTTCTCGATGCCGGACACTGGGGTAAAATATCTAAATTAATATATTGCAACTTCGTTTATATTCTTTTTTTTCTTCTATCTATAATTTAATATACATTTACCTTAGTTTAAAGACATATCTCAATTCTGAACGCTTCTTTTTTATTAATAACATATATTTGATTTATAAATAGTTCACTCCGAAAAGCCTGAAGAGTTTGTTAAGCTGGTGGTTAGCTTCATAGAAAAAAACAACCTTTAATACTCTTAATTTAATCATAATCGCTTTACATACATTATAAACTAGAAAAAGAGAATTGAAGAAGTATAGACTTTTTTTTTTACACTCTGAAATAAATATTATTAGTATTAAAGTTTAGTGGAATGAAACAAAACTAGTTTTTATAATAAAGGAAAAGTTATTCAAATGTAAATACAATGTGATGTTAATTATTTTATTTTTTGGTGTAGTCAGGGGGGCTTTTATTTTGAATAAAACGAGATACAAAGTAGGACCTATTCTTCATTGGCAAAGATCGAGCTTTTAGCTTCTTCGGGCTTCAATTTGGCCTTCTCGGCTTCAATAGCCTGGCGCTCAAGTCTGATCCAGTTAATATCCTTAACTATAGATACACGGCTTGTGTCCTTTTTCTCCTCGACTGAACTCTTGTAAGCGTAGTAAACAAGTGCAGATACTGTCAATCCTTGGAACAATACTCTGAGACGCATACCCCACTGTGAAGTGTTCAAGTTGCGCTTGTAAATGCCGAACGCAGCCATCATAAATGCAGCTGTAGTCAAGCCAAGCCCACCAAGGACCAACGGCTCTTCCTTCAATTTGCGCGAAATTTTGTTGCTAGCAGTTTCTTTCATTATTTAAAATCGATTGTGCGTATAATATCTGCTCGATTGCTTTGGGCGATGTTTAAATATTAATAAAAATGCTTTTGATTTTTTACTACAAGTTGCTTGATATTTTCGTTTATATTAATACAAAATTGTGAATGAACGACTGATATTTATAGTTCTATAATTGCTAATTGAATATCCTACTGATAATGTGATGTTTTGGCTTCTAATATAATTTGATTAATATACTACTTTAGAAAAGGTAGGATGATAGATAACACATTTCTAAAATTCTACCTAAAAAAATGCTTTTTTTTATATTTTACCTTAATTTCCCTAAATTATCCTTTTTTTACCAACTCTCCAATACAAGTGTAACAACATCTATTCGCCAGGACTTTAGTTTGATTCGCAATTAATTGATTAATATTATTATGTGTCCAATAAATTATAGCTATTTGGGACTATAGAAATATCGAGATTCTGTTGGCTATAATTTATCGGCGGGTGAGTTTCCAGAAAATATGTAAGCGAAATTTTACATATATTTGTTTACTTCCTCTTGAATTCGTACCAGTTTTATTGGTGCCCTTTATACTTTTTGCCTCCTTAATCTCGCCAATAGTTTCTCGAAAGAAATCGCTATGTCTGATCAATACTTTTGTCCAATAGATTACAGCTTTTATTTTAATCTCCATAATCCATTCGCTATAAATAACATTTAAATTTTAATTTAATTTAATAAATAACCCTTAATTTTTAGTCATCTCGAAGCATCGGTTGCCTATCAATTCCAGCCAAGCAATAGTCAACAGTTTTGCCAATTTGCCAAGAAATTAATAAAATTATATTAAGTCATCGAGTAAACAATAATAATTAGACAGTCACGAATCGTAGCTTAGATCATCAAATGGGGTTTAAAGTTGCACGCTTTTCAACTTTGATTCGGAATTACTGATTCAAATACACCAAGAAATTTATGCTTATAATACATTCTGCTAAAATCTGTAATAGTAGAAAAAGTCTCTTTTGAAAGGGGAAAAAAAGTAAACTGACCATTAAATTAAATTCAATTTAAAAATCAACCCTTTTTCGTCCAACACTCTTTAAAAAGATCAAATTTACTGATTTGTTTATGATTTATAAGTATAATTACTATTTGGTGTAATTATACAACAAGCCAATATCTATTAAGGCCTCGGAATTAAGTATTATCATTAAAAATGTTTGGTTATATCTTAAAGATCAAAAGCAGTTTACCGCCCATGAAAGGATTGAAGTATAGCTTGAAAAAAACGAAACAAAAAATGGATACTACAAATAAAAGTATCCAAAATAAAAAAATCCAATTGGATTAATCCAGTTATTTCTAGAATTAAATCCCCCGATAAAAACAAAAAAACGAAAATAGGCATATGCCAGTACCTTTGTTTAACCCTTTCCCGTCCAAAAATATTTGCACGATGAAAAAATAAACTCCTCTCGTTCAGTAAAAAAATACATAATATTATTGGCTTTATTATATAATCTACATGTAAATTTCATCCAATAATGTGGAAAATGTTGAATTATGAAGAAAAAAGTTTACCAGAACTGTGACCAGCCTTTATAAGGCCTAAAATTATAGAAAAATACATTGATAAAAATAATTTCAAAAATTAAAGCACACGTTCATTATAAATGTAGTTCAAGCTAAATTTAAATGAGCTTCTTACTATTTTATTATTCCTTTCAAGAACTATAAATAAAATAAATTTAATTAATCAGCAATTTCGATATGATCAATCATTAACAATACTTTATACTATCGAGAAGGCATTCCAAGATTCATAGAATCTGACCTCTAAAATATATATCACCAAGAGATATAAGAATTTCCATTATAAAAAAAAAAGATTTTTTTTTATCAAGAATAAATTATGTGTATATACTAAAATAAAAGCGTAGGCCAATCACATTTATACTTCACAAGGGTTATATAAACAATTCAATGAATATTTTAACAATTTTATTGCTGTAAAAATCATTTTTTTTATTCTATTTAACACTAGATAGCAATAATTATTTTAAGCGGTTATTCATAGTAAAAGATTTATCGAGATATCATTGCACACTAAAATCGTTTAAAATTCTTAAAAGCTAAAAATTCATATAAAGAAGCTAAGGCATGTGATTATTGCTAATTTATGTTTTTTAGGAATTGTTAAATATTATAAAGCTTCAAGAATTATCCATTTTAATTACTACTTGAGTCTATACTGGTCCACAATCACTCACGCTTTATGAAATAATCTCCAGAAAAATAACGCATTTAAAAAAAATTATGTATTGTAGTTTATTAATGTTCACAAAAATAATATATGCTTTTTTAGGTATTAATAAATAGATATTTATTCTATATTTAATTAAAAAATAGAAATAATATATGAATATCTGGAAATTATATAAAAGGGACAAATAGAATATTATAATCCGTATTAATATATTAAACTAACATTTTATTATTGATAAAATTTAAAAGTTAAAACATGAGATACGAAGAAATTAAAACAATAAAAAGCCTTAGTCTGATCAAGTATAATAAAATTAAAATATCATGTTATCAGTTTTTTAGCCAATGAAAACGGCGTAAAAAAGTCTACTTTATGAACGAAAAGACCCCAAAATCCGATATAGTATATTTTTTGGTTGTAATGATAAGTAAATTCAATGCCATGTTTGCTACCAAGTTTTTTTTTTTGTTTAGTGGTATTTTTAGCTTATTTAAATGGCGGAAAAAAGTATTCCTCTGAACGGGAAAGGTCCCAAAATCCGACATAGAGTATTTTTTATTCTTTTAAGTATTTACATTTTTACTTTTCTGTTCTTTGGATAATCATACCATATAATACTTCAAGTTATACTTTTATCCAGAAATTTTATAACTCTGCTACTTTAATGAACTGTATTGTATATATGTATATTATATTATTTTATCCTTCTTTCAATTCTACTCAAAATTAATTATTTTATTTTTTCAAATGCAAAAAGAAGTTATTATACGTTTTTATTTAGCTTTCGCCTCCATTCTACTATTTAACTTGAAAATTTATATTGTTGTCAACATGTCTATAATTTTCTTTAATTTTTAGCTTATCGAGAATCTATTTTATATTCTAAAATCATGCTAATAATAAAATCCTATTTTGTTTTTTATCTCCACTTAAACATTTTAGTACTTTTTATTTTTTTTATGATTTTCCAAATTTGTTTTTGATGCGTGTGGATTGAATAATTTTTTCATAAGGCAACTAACACTCACTTTTATTGTACTTTTATAATTCTTAACATTAAGTATATCAATTATCATGCTTTTAGTCAAAATAGCCATTCCAAGCGCTTTTATAATTAAATAAACTATTTAATATACTAATAAAATACTTAATTATCCCAACACTAATCATTATTTTTATTAGTATTATCGTAATTATTTATAATTCTAAATTAATTTTAACCTCTTCAAAAAGGCTATCGCTTTTTCTCCTTTCGCTAAATAAAAAAATTATAAACTCAATAAATATTAAATATTTAAGCTTATTAATTAAAAAATTCAGCTATTTAAATAATAAATATTTGATTTATCTGAATAATAAAACTCACAAATTGAAATTATATGTTATAGTATAGTATATGCGAATAATATTGTTTTTTTTTAGTTCAAAGATCATTAAAATTAGACTCGTAGTAAAAAGCTCTTTTTTTTCTTTTCTTTTTTTTTTCAGAGAGTTTATTAAACACAATTTAAAAGTATACTAAACACTATCAAAAAATATTAAAAAAATAATTTTTCAGCTGGCCCCGCTCCGCCGCTCTAGCAGCTCCATACCATCTGGGCATTGGTTCAAGGGGGCTGGTAAATCACTTATACTTTGCAGTATAAGTGTTCTGGGCAAGCGGATGCCGTTCAAAAATTTGGCTGATTCCAGCAAAAAATTTTGATTGGCTGTGCCAGCACGAAGCTGGCTCAAAGATTGTTTAGACTCCCCCCCCCCAAGGAGTTTTCCAACTATCCCCAACCGGGCTTCGTTGAAATTAGAAAGTAAAATTTTTCGTCAGAGCGGATCGGCGTCGGTATGAACCGGCAGATCGTCGTTATTCGGTGATTTCGCCACCGGCTGCAGCTCAGAAGTGTGTGGTCGACCGTCTCAGGCACACACAAGTTGCAGCAGGGGCAAAAATTTTTGAATTTTTGGTCGACGATTTTCATGTTCGACAGGCGCTGGGCAGTCCGAAATGTGCCCATACGCATTTTCCCAATGTTCTGAAGGCCTAGCTTCAGGTCCGGATACATAACTTGAAGGTCAACCCAGTTGCCTTTTTTGCTGATTTTCCGATCCACCGGTGGACGGTGGATGACAGACCGGTTATTTCGTCGTTTCCGGTCGACTATCGTGATGATAGTCTGACCGTTTGAATCTTGAGTGCAAAATTTCTTGATCCACCGGGCGCTCCCGGTCACCCAGGTGGTCATCCGTGCCTTCATCGGTGCCTTGATGAGGTCGGCGATCCATGTTTTTGATGTTGGCCACTTATGATATGCACGCTCACGGGCTGTGCTGGTGCGCATGAACACTGAGGTTATGCCCAGTTCATCCCTGATGCGCTCCATGGCCGCTGATTTTCCGACATTGGTAACCATTTGGATCGCCTTGTCGATTTCTGACTGTATGGGCTTGCATCTGGCTTCGCTCATGCCAAATGTCTCCCCACCGTAACATCCTATCAGCATCAGCACCGAATTGACGAACTTTATTTTTAGTGCTGTGAGCACATCAGACCGCCTCAGGAAGCTGTAGGCAGCGTATACAGCCTTCATGACCTTATTCTTATTGTTTTTGATAGTCCCAGATACATCCCACTTGCTATTCATAATATAGCCCAAGTAGGTGTACTGGTCGGTGGAGTCGACTTTTTGGCCCTGCAGGGTCATATCAGTAGTCAACTCCCCGCTTATAGTCATTATCCCGCACTTGGAGGCATTCACAGCCATTTCCCAAGTGTCCGACCATTCGGCTATGGTATCCAGTGCGGCTTGTAAATCGGCTGATGATTCGGCCAATAGCACGGCATCAACAGCGAACAGTAGTCTGGGTATGTGTGAGGTGAGCCTAGGCACCTGCACACCTCGTACGCCCTTAAATATATCGTTGATGTAGAAATCGAAGAGTATCGACGAGGCTGTGCACCCTTGCCGCACTCCACAGAGGTATTTGGTGGAGTTGGAAATGAAGTTTCCAACTCTAACTGCGATTTTCGGGGCATCATACATACCCTTGATCATATTGAGGAGTTTGCCCCCAATGCCCACTGATCGCAGTTTATGCAGTAGGGCCATGTGGGGGACCCGGTCGTAGGCCTTGCTATAGTCGATATAACACAGCCATGTTTCCTTGTTCTGGATTTTTCGTCGGCGTACTATTTCGTATAGAGTGGTCGCTTGGCCCGCACACTCCTCGAAATTCCGAAATCCAGCTTGCTCTTTTACTAATATTCTATATTTCGCATCGATTTTGCTGAGTTTGGTGGCCACAATTTTGGCCACCAGTTTCGCCAGTGTTGGGATCAGTGATATCCCTTGGTAGTTATCAGGGTCCTTCAGGTCCCCTTTTTTAGGCACCGGGACAACAACTGATGTTTCTAGGCACTGGGGTATATTTCCAGTATCATACATAATATTGATGATTTTATTTATTAATTTAGCTAGGCTTGATGTTGGTGATTGCTCGGCCATCACCAGTTTCCATACCTCAGATGGCACACCATCAGCTCCCGAAGCTTTGTTATTTGGCGTATCTGCAAGTGCACCTGTGATTTCAGACCATAGTATGGAGTTATCGCACCCTGGGTAATATATAGTGTCCATACTAATAAGATTTTCCCACTTTTCAGCTGATCGTCCATTTTCTAGTATTGTCTTTGTTCAGCTTTTCAAAGTGATTAGTCTAAATTTTAATTTTTTTTTTTTTGTTTTTCTGATATTATATTTTTATTTTTATCGTACACTGGGCCATCGGATACGCTTTGGAGAGATTTCAATATGTACGAATTAATAAAGTATCAAATCTGTTTGGAATTTTTGGAAATCAGTAGATCATTAATTAATTTCATTTTTTTCTTAGATTTGATGCTAGTGTAAATTGATATGCTGATTTTTCTACGCCTAAATTTTTTTGAAGGCGTTTCGCCTGTTTTTAATACAATTAATTGCTTTCATTGACAGTTTATTTAGATTCAGGCCTGCTGGTGTCGTTACTGCATTGTGATTTGCTGTTATGGCTAATATAGCATCTATAGTCGCTTTACAGAGACTTTGGAGTGCTATGTTTTCGTCATTTAGTGATTAAATCGGCTGCTGTAAATTAATTGATATTCAATCGAGCTAATTTTTTTAGCGACAATTTCTTTTTTTTTAGCTTGAACTTCGAGTGATACAAAATTACATGTTGCCTCTAATGGGAAGTGATCGCTTAAGTCGATTTTTATATATACAGTGCACGCACTTTCTCTCCCGAAAAAACCAATGTAAAAAATATGGTCAATCATACGGCCAGTTTTTCCTTTATGCCGCCTTGAAACAGTCGAGTTTGTAGGTTTTGCTCGCTGAATTCCGGCTCCAGTTTTTAAAATAAATTTTTTTGCTTTTTTGACATTCGTATTAAAATCTTTGCAAATAATTTTTTTTTTACTCTGTTAAAAATCCCTGCCATCCAAGAAGGCGATGACTTGTACTCGCTAATAGTGAGGCCGGACTTGTTTCTTAACGCTAATAATAGCCCCGCATCTCTTTTAATTAGGTCAGATTTGGACTCTAGTGGTATATCCTAGAAATCTGTAACGGAAGGTTTTTTATCTAAAAATGTTTATTGTAGTGCAGGAATATCGGGCTTATTATTTAAAAAAAATTCCGGTTCCTCTTTAATACTTTCAACACCTCTTATATTGTAAGTAATGATCATTAGTATGTTG
>LSSN01001922.1:0-26732 GCA_001970855.1 Smittium culicis
GTTGTTGTCGAATCGGCGCCAAGCGCTGATATCCTTGATTTCGCACCAAGGCCCGAGCTCTTTTAGAATTAGCTTGGCCATTGGTTCGATTCCTACATCCCTGAGGTTAGGGATGTTTACTACAGTGATATCCTCCTCGATTTTCACTGTCTGGTATAGGTCTATTGGCTTATCGTTATAGACAAGTTTCGTAGAAATTAGGTTTTTTGCGTCTTTTATACTATTAAAAATCATGTATGTGGAGCCGGCGCGATGGTCGTCCTGTCTAATGTATGACACGTCTTTAAGCGCACTGAATATGACCTCAAGGGCGTCGATGTGGTTCCCTTTGAACTGGGCCCATGAGCAGCCGACTTTCATGTCGGAGCCGCCAGTGCAGAACTTCTTAAGGCAGGTCATTTTCCCTCCAAAAAGCATATGCTTGATGGAAACCTCCTTATACATACTCATATCTGTCAGATTTCCTTTTCTTCCTGCGAGGCTTTTTTTAGCTGAGCTTTTTTGCATTTTTTTGTTGTTAAGTTGTGATCTGGGATCATTGTTTACCCTATGTTGGTTATTAACCCTAGGATAATCAGCAGATTTGCTGTTTTGTATCTCATTTGTGCTGTATTGAGGGTTATTTCCCTTCAAAACGTCGCTAAATAAGATTCTAGCACGTTTTACGGGCTTTCTAATGACCATAGTTATTTAAATTGGTGTTTTTTTTTGTGCTTTTATATATTTTTGGTTTTTTTTTGTGTAGGCTTTTTTTTGTGTCGCAAATTAGTCGAAATAATCAAATTCGTTAAAATCGGCGATTTGCGCACTTTTTTTTTCTCGATTTGGCTAATTAAAACCGTACACCAAACTTGGGCACTTACAATTTAATTGCAATACTTAAACTTTGTCTAAAGAGACCAAACTTGTACCAAAATGTAGCTCTTGGCAAGGTAAACAAAGTTGTATTAAAATGTTAAAGTCGATAGACTACGCGTTCGATGGTTATAGTCAATTTTATTTATTAAGGGCGTAAAAAAAAGTGAATAGTAGATAAGAAGTAAAATTTTATAGATTCTCTAATCCTATTGGCTCGCCCAAGAAAAACTTTTCTAAGAGAGAAAGAGAGAGATTATTTATAACTTTATTTTTTGGTTGCGGGCTGAGCTTTTAAAAGTATCTATATTATTATTATGATCTTTGCAAGGATTAGATCTTAATTTGTAAATTTACTTATTTTAAAGGTTGAGGTGATAGTATTAGGATTTTATTATGAAAAATCTAGATTAGAATAAGTAAAAATTGCATTGAAATATTATAAAAAAGTATAGGTGATATGAATAGGAGGTGGGGAGTAACGGAGTTGAGGTAATAATTAGTTGCATATATAGTGTTGATATAACAATCTGTAGGGCTTCTTCAAAATAGGTGAAGATGGCTAATAGTTTCGGTTTGAGATTATGCGACAGCAGCAATGGCAGCAGCGATTTTAGGATTAGAATCCATGGAAGTTACGAGTTTCATGATGTTGGGGCATTCATCATTGTTGAATAGTTCAGCGCTGTTTGCATCTTTAGCTTGGTTGTATAGAGTGTATAGGACGACGTCAGGGTATGTGATGCTATTACCGTAGTAGTGGCCGCTTGGGTTCGAGGCTAGGATGGGTTCGTGGCGGCTGAACAAGAATTTGAATTGCTCTACCATGGCGGCATGTGACTCAGCAGTTCTTGTTTTGACGGCGTGGTGAATAAATGCATCATAAGAGTCGGCGATTTGCAAAACGTAAGCTTCTAGTTGGGCAGCGATTTGGACATCAGAAGGTAAGAACCCATATTCTCTGGCCAAGTAGCGCTCAATGGCGGCAGATTCAACAAGACTGAATTTGGAGCCATCAGGTCTTGTTTCGTTGAGTTGTGGGAGACGACCAAATGGCATAGAATCCTTTTCTTGGGGCCATTGAGGAACTCTGTTTTTCCAGTTGGCATCAGCTAGCGAGAGCATAGTTCTTGTGGTTTGAGCGCGGGCAGTGATAGGGAAATACACTAGTTCGAAGGAACTGGCGGGGTGTGTTTGTTTATTGGATTTAAACTGAGCCATGTTTTGAGTTTGTTTGTTGTTCTGGACTTGGCTTTGTTGTCGGGTTTCAGCTTGGCTTTGTTGTTGGGGTTGCTTTTGGCTGGGCAATTGGCTATTTCTTTGGTTTTTTCTCTTTGATTTAAATGGTTTTACAAAAATCGATTTAAGAATACTTGTGAATTTGTTTGGTGATTGTTCAGTTGAAATCATTTTTGATAAGTTTTTTTATTTGTTTGCAGTTAATATAAGCAAGTTAGTTTTAGAGAAGAAAGTATCTTGAGTTGATTGCTTGATGATAATATATAATCTATGCGAACAATAGAGGTCTTTAAATACTTTTTTTTTAGCGAAGGTTGTGTATAGTAAAGCTTATAGAAAACTGTGTATAGTAAAGCTTAGAGAAAACTGTGTATAATAAAGCTTAGAGAAAGCTGTATATAGTAAAGTTTAGCGAATAAGGCTTATTAGTAATCAAGTGTAAGTGATCAGGGCAACTATTATTTTAATATCTCTATATCTGTTTGCTATAATAGATAAAAGTCAAAAGTATAGTTTGATCTGAAACTTTCTATTTCTGAATTGATGATTAGTTATATTTGTAAGGTGTTTTTATGAGCTAATAATTTTTGCCTGAACAATTTATTATTGATAATTTTGACAGAATTTATTTTCTATTAATAATTTTGACAGAATTTATTTATTATTAATAATAATCATTACAAATCGGCTAAATGTGGGGAACATATCGACAATCGTAGTTAAATCTTATAAGCTTTCCTAATCGTAACCTATTTTTAAGATTAGATCAAATAAGTCGATCTATCAAGCAGATCAACCGATAGTGCCAATGAATATGTCGAGTTGATGGTATCAGCTAATTGATTGGTAAGAGATATTTTGCTTTTCAAAAGAGTTGCACAAATAAGAATAGGAAGCAAGTTCACGGGAAATAACTTTTTCCAGCCCAACAGATGTGGGCTTGAGTGTGTATGGCTATTGGCAAGTGGTATCGAATAAGCAGTCAGGGTAAATCAGCAGCAATTACGCAATCGTGCTTTTGCTAATAAATAAAGCTGGTGAATGGAGATGAAGGTTGAAAAACGCCGCCCATTCTGAGAATCCGTAGTATCAAGAAATTTACAAGTTTGGCTGTTCGCTGGAAAATTGCGTCATAGCTTTAAGTATAAAAAGCATGCTTTAATTTGTCATCAAACCTGCTTATTTCTTCAGATTTACAAAAAATAATAGGCGTTCAGGATCTATCACGCAATTTTGCCCGCAGTATCATTTTGCTCTGCTCAAGGTTTCTGCTCTTTAGAAATTTGGCCTGTGCTTATTTGTTGGCAACTATAAATGAACGCTGTGTCTGCTATACTACAACGCATTTCAAACGCTTCCATTTGACTTCTAAATCACTTGGCTGCTTCCAAGGACCTGCTGGAATTTGACTGTGAACGTTGGCATTTTGCTGGTGAGCGTTGCCAGATCAAAGCTACACGACCTCTAAAAGACGTTTCAAACCCACAGACGCCCCAATGTTTTCTATTCGCTCAATATTTTTATTAGGTATTGAATAACATAATTGGTTTTTGCTTATAATAATAATTTTGTTATGTTATTTATTCCTTTTGCTTTTAGTAGCCAAGAACTTTGACGGAAAATCACCAAAAGCATAGACTAAATGGTTTAGATTTTGGCTATATCTATTGATTCAGATACGTAACTTATTCTATGCCAATTTCAAATCTACGAGCGGATCAAACGCGCCAAGAAATTCCTGCCGCTCTTAACTGCTCTTTAAAGCGGTATTACCAACGACACCTAGTTTAATTCTTAATATGCTGTAACCAATGAATGTTATCACACTGAATGTTTTTTTTAAAAAAAAATCAAGCGCTTCATTTAAAACCTCATAGCTCCACATCTCAGAAATAATAAAAATATTACATTTTAAATGAAAAACACTTAAGACAGAATCTAAATTAGCCCTTTTGGTTCAGTCGCTTTTTAAAGTAGATATTTCTATGATATTATCAGTTTGGAAAATGATTGCAGAATAATTTGTATATCTATCCAATGGTTTACCTTGAAATAATATTTTGGGCCAATGGCTAGGTAGCCTTTATTCTCTTTGGATAATTAAACTCTGCAAAATATAAACAAGGCCACAATAATAAAAGTTTTAAACTATGGACGAGTATATCTATTAAATAACTTGTGTGAATTTTTTTACAGAATTACTGCCATTTAGGACATACGACTCCATGTTGCGCTCTAAAGTTTTTCTACAGAACACTAGAATGACTAGTAGTAGCATACTTTTTTTTTTTTATCGTGGGCAGTCCGATACTCTTTAGTATGAAATTTACAAAATAGACATATATCACATGAAAATCCTAATTTTATCTAAAATGGGCGAAAACACTGATTTACATATGTTAAAATTCTATTTTATCAAGCAGTCTACGAAAACTCCTCTCAGAAAATTTCTATATAAAAAATTTTTGTAAAAACAGTGCTATAAATTATTCAAAATAGTGGCCTGTGAATTTATAAATTACAAGAGTATGGGTTATATCTCTTATTAGTGTGAGCACTCTAAACTCAAACTTTATATAAAGAGCATAATGCTTTTTAACCCTTTCCCGTCCAAATAATTTTGCACAGTGAAAAAATAAACTCCTCTCGTTCAGTAAAAAAATATATAATATTATTGGCTTTATTATATAAGCTTTATGTAAATTTCCAATGATGTGGAAAATGTTGAAATATGACGAAAAAAGTTTACCAGAACCTTGAGCAGCCTTATCCAGATTTAAAACTAATGAAAAAATACAGTGATAAAAATAATATTATATTCAAAGCGCATCATCCATTATTATCTATAGTTCAAGCTGAATGTAATTGAGATTCAAACTATGCTCGTATTTCTTACGAAGAACTATAAATAAATAATATGGTGTATGATCAATATGAGATACTAAGCCTTAAGCGAGATTAAACAACAAGATTCAAAGGATCTTGGTCTCGGATAAATCAGATCACCAAGATATTCAAGAGAATTCGTTACACAAAAAGTAGATATAGTGTCAAAAATATATTATCCATCTATAACAAAATAAAAAATTAATTGTAATCACATTTACATTTCACAAAGGTTATTTAATCAATCCAATGAGTGTTTTAACAATTTTATTGCAATAGAAAATATTTGTGAATTATATTTAACTCAGACAGTAATAAATATTATATTCAGTTATTCATAGTAAAAGACTTATCTAGATATCATTACACACTAAAAACAATTAAAATATGAAAAGGTTAAAATTTCATCAAAAGATGTTAATGCGAGTAATTTTTTATAATTTATTATTTTGAAAATATTATTTGACTAATATAAAGCTTGCCGAATTATTCATTTTTACTTCTATTTGAGTGTATATTGGCTCATAATCACTCGCACTTATTAAAATAATCACATGAAAAATAACTCATTTAAAAAAAGTATATACAATAGTTTAATTAAGGTTTAAAAAAAATAATAAAAGCTTTTTTTAGGTATTTATATGTTAATGTTTATTCTGTTATTAATTAAGAAATAGTAATAATATATTTATATCTAGAAATTAAAGAAAATAGAAAATAAAAGATTATAATATGTATTATACATTAATCCAACTGCTTATTATGGTAAAATCTTCAAGTTTAATTATGAAATACAAAGAATTTAAAACATTAAAAAGTCTTAGCCTGATAAAGTATAATAAAATTAAAATATCATGTAGACAGTTTTTTTGTCTTAAAAGTATTTATACTTTTACTGTTTTGCTCTTAGCATAATCATAGCATATAATTTTTCAATTAATCACTCACTCAGAAATTTTATAATCCTACAACTTTAATGAACAGTATCGTAAACGCTAGTTTATTTTATTTTATTTTATTTTAGTCTTATTTCAATTATATTCAGAATTAATTATTTTATTTTTTCAAACTCAAAAAAAAGTGAAATATACGTTTTAAATTGATTTTCGCCACCATTCAACTATTTAACTTTTAAATTTGTATTATTTTCAACATATATATATATAATAGTCTTTGATTTTTAGTTAATCAAGAAACTATTTTATACTCGTATCTCATGCTAATAATAAATTCCAAATATTATCTTTTATATCCCCTTAGCCATCATGTTACTTTTTATTTTTTTTTTATGATTTTCCTAGTCTATTTTTGATGGGTGTGGATTGGATTTATTTTTCATAAGGCAACGTGCACTCACTTTTATTGTAATTTTTTTCCTTGAAACGATTGTTGTTAGTGTTTTTATGGTTTTAGTTAAAATGGTCATTTCATGTGCTTTTATAATTAAATAAATAATTTAAATATAGCTAATAAAAAGCATACATTATCCCAATACCAATCATAGTTTTTATTATTATCGTGGTAATTATGTATAATTCTAAAGTAATGTTGACCTCTTCAAAACGGCTTTCACTTTTTCCCGTTACACTAAATAAAAACATTATAAACTCAATAAATATTAATTAGCCAAGTGTACTCACCAAATATTCAGCAAATTAAGACTTATATATTAGACTCAATAGAATAGTAAAATAAATATATTGATATTATATGTTACAGTAAAGTGGAAGGTAATAGTATAATTTTTTTTAGTTTTAAGCTCAATCAAGTTAGGCTCATAGTAAAAAGCTCGTATTTCATTTATTTTATAATAGACTATATCTTGTTTTTTTATTCCCAGTTTTACCCTGAACAACTTCTAGTTACATGTTTTTTTCATGATACTCTTTTACGGAGTATTGAGAAGCAAGGCTCAAACACATTTCAGCTTTTTTTTTTACTTTAATTTAATCATTTTAATTGAGCAGTTTAGAACGCTATTTGTAATGGTTCTAATGAATACTAAATTCAAAAATATCTGGCTAATAAAATAGATAAAGGAAAAAAGCGAAATAATTTTGGTAGACTATTTTTGGTCTTCAGAACAGGAAATCTCATTTTTGATCTAACGCCTAGGAAAAGTTTAAGTAAAAAATAAAAGTCTCTTATCTATCAGAATAACTAAGAGTTTATAAGTGCTTACAGACATAAAATACTTAATTTTAATATTTGCTACTAAGACTTCAAGTCCTATCACAAAAAGTTACCTTTGTTCTGACCAATTAATACTAATTTCCTCCATTTCTGAATTATCCCCGTCACGGGCGGCAGAGTGTTTTTGAACCACGAGGTATATATAGCCAACAGCGTTCAATTATAATACTTTTATTTCAAAACCTTTAGAATTATTGGTAAACTGGTAATAAGCAGCAAATAATTAATCATCATAAAAACCATATACGAATCATAAATTTGACTTTTCCAAACAGCGTTGGACAGGAAACGGAAATACATTCGGCATTGTTTAGACTTTCTGGTTATGTGGCATTTCGTCTACCCTATAAAATTTCTGCTTTAGCTCGCCAAGCCATATGAAGGTTACTTATTGGCCATTTAAATAGCACGAGTTGAGTGAATGTTATTATTATTCAAAATATGTATGTTAATAGATCATTATTGGCTATTTAAAATATATATTAATTTTCGGGTTATTTATAGCCTATAATTGTTGAGACTACGGCGCCAGCAAATAGGAATTGGGCAGAGTTCTTGGTTAATAGCGGAGAGTTTTCATGAAACTGTTGGAAGTTTATTCAAGTTTTTAAAGCTGTTAATAAAGAGTCTATGGCTACATAGTCACTAAATTCATTTACCTCACTCACATTTGGCACAATATATCATCTAAAAGTTTCAGATGGACAGTTTAAATCCCACCTCTTCAGACACTCTCCCAGCTCCCTCAAATTCTCAAACTCATACCAAGCTTGATTCTGAAATTAAAAACACTCCTTCTCAGACCTCATCTGCTCCCATAGACGCTTCCAAGCATACAGCCGAGCACAGCATGGAAAAATCTTCAAGTAAAGATAAATTTCTTTCTGATATCCCTGACGATATAAGTATTGGCACTCCACCTCAACTACCTCAAAAGTCCTCAGTTCCTTCACAAAGCTCGCCACTTTCAACTTCCTCTTTTGAAATTTCATCAAAGGCACCACCCGAATCTGAAATTAAACCAGACACCCCATCCATATCATCACCATCTCTTGAACAACAAACTGATGTCGCCTTACCCAAAAATAAATCCATTGAATTAGAGAATTGCGACAGCTCTGATAATCTACAATCAAGCCCAACAACAGTCAATACTAATGATACCATAAATAACCCCGAAAACAATTTAGCCTCCAACTCTACAAACGATGCTACAATTATATCTGAAAATAGCGAAAGAATTTACTTGAGCCGATCCTTCAGCGCAAGCTCTGAAAGAATGTAATCAACTTGTATATTTCTGCTTTAACTTATTTTTATCGATTTTATATTTCATCCTCGTTTTAGAATTAAAGAAATATCTGTTACTCGGCAGCCTTCGATTTCTAAAGTTCAAAATGCTATTCACGACATTTTAAACCATTTCGATCCATTAAAAGAAGGTATTAAATACTATACTTATCTTTCTTAATCTCTTTAGATAACTTTATACCATTCTACTTTTTAAAGGCGCAAACAAAGATTCAATACCCAGCACTGATGTCAAAGCTGAGTTTTCTGTAGATAAGTCTGGCTTTAATTATAACCGTTTCTTAACTCAACTTAGAAACCCCGCTGCTAAGCCAATAGCAAAAGAAATCAAGGCGTAAATATACTTTCTTCCCTTATCTTGAAACAACCTCCTCACCCTTTTATTTTATCTATTTTCGTCTGGTTTTTCTTGATAGATTTTTGGTCGAATTTGAAAAGAAAAGCTTCACACTTAACGAACAGATTCGCTTTACATTAGAATTTAATAACGCAAGCTCTTTAATTTTTATACTCTTTTGCCTATATCTATAAATTTTAACCTATTTTTACTTCAAATAGTACATACTAAAAAAGATGGAATTAAACGACGTATGGAAAAATATGGATAGCAAAGATAGAGATAACGCAAAAGAAGGAGTGGAAAAGCTAATCATGAATAAGATTTACCCATTGTAATCTTTTTAACCCTCTACACAATACTATATAAACCCTTATACTATTTAGCATTCAAAAGAACTCTTTATTTATTTTTAACTTTTTAACACATAGCTGCTTTTCGCCTCAGTCTACTGATGACTCTGCCAAAGATAAAGTCCTGAGAAAGAAAATAAGCCTTTTCAGATGGATTAAAGAATCGCATCTCGATATTCCCACTTGCGCTCAAAATAACTCATTTATTCAATTTGCTAGAGCAGGTATGTTAAAGCCACTTATTTAATTAACCAACTTTATCTAAATTGACTTCCCTATTTAGAATTGGTAAAGATGAACGAATTTAAATCCCCACGCGACAAATTAATATGCGTCCTTAATTGCTGCACTGTTATTTTTGGATTGCTCAAGCACGTCGAAGGCGATGTCGGCGCTGACAGCTTTTTACCATTACTTATTTATGTTATCATAATTTCCAACCCGCCTAAGCTTGCTTCAAATATAAACTACATATCAAGGTTTAGATCTCCAGAAAAACTCCAGTCTGAGGCTGGATATTATTTAACAAATGTTTTAGGCGCCATTGCTTTCATTGAAAGTATGGACCATACATGTTTGTCCATATCCAAAGAAGAATTCGACAGGTTATTTTACTGTCTATTATTAAAGATTTTCCGTTTTTAATTTATTTTCTAACAAATAGTTATATTAAATCTAAAAGAAATATAGATCTTTCCATTTGGGAGATCGATTCCGAAAAAAGGGCCAGAGCCAAGGCTCGATTAGACGCCGCGAATAGCTCAAAACTTCCCTCGTCAAGCAAAGGATATTGGGGTTCAATTTTGGATGAGGATCAAGCAGAAAGAGCCTCTTGGCTTTTAGAAAAGGGTAGCTCTTTAGCCAAGTCAACTTTAGAAAAGACTAACCAATTTGTTGAAAAGATAATTTCTGATTTAAAAATTACTGATTCACCCTCTCCTCCCCACTTACCCAATCGTAACAGACCTGTTCAGCGCCAAAATCCTGGAAATGAGACGACTAGAGTAGTTGAAAACTCTTCAAATTGGGCACCTACTTTGGATCTGGTTTGTGATATGTTTCCTGACGTCGATAAAGACGTATGCGAAATGGTTCTACAAGCAAATGATGGATTCGTTCCTGAAACAATTGAGCAACTTCTTGAGATGTCAATGAGCGAACAAATTGGTCAATTAAGTGCCAATGAAAATACAATTCAGAACAACGACGATAGTTTAGATACTTCATCTCATATAACTAAACCTGCATCACTAGAAAATTCTAGTAGAACTACTAATCATCACGCTGACAACCATGAAGAAGGGGATAATGATGATGATGATGACTGGAGGGGTCAGTGGGCAGATGATACCTCTGATGATGAAATTACTGAAAAGGTAGAGTCAATTCATATCGGCGATAATAGCACAGAAAACAAGTCAAATAACCCTATTGTTAGCAAAAGCGTTGTTTTGGAGAAGAGCACAAATTCAGAAAATTCCATTGTTGCAGAATCGTCAAAGCCTGAAAGCTCAAAAGCTGAAAATAACAAAGAAACTGGTTTAAAGCTTGATGAACAAGACCCGCACGATATTGAAATTGAAAGTAGTATTCCTGAGTCGAGTAATAGTAACAAAACTAAAAATGCTAAAGTTGGTAAAAATACAGGAACTTCAAAATCTAAAACTGCTCCAGATATATCAAACGACGAGATTCTAGCTCAAATGCTACAAGAAGAGGAAAACACAAAGTAGCTAATCCTTTGCATTTATATTTCTATTATACTATACCCAACTGCATACTTTAAGTAATTTAGTGAAAATATACTCATTTTAAGTATTTAAAAAAAAAAAAACTTTAATTGCTATTTTCTAATAGTTCATCAAATTGAACGTATTTATTTTTCTAGGCTATTTTACTGTTTTTTTATTATTAAAAAAAAAATTTTATGAAAAATTTTATAAAAAACACATCGTCATACTCACCATAATTCTAAATATGAAGTATACATTTACGCATTGATTTCGAATTAGAAAAAAGTTTCATAAACTGAATGATTTGTAACCTTTTTTTCGCTTGCAGGAACACTTGAACGTCGAAAAAAAAAAGAATTTTTTTTTTTAATAATGGAGCTGGCATAATATAAAAACAAAAATTCAACGAAACGTTTTTATGCAAAGCATTAATGGATTTCTTAAGGAACTGCAATCGTTTTTTTTTTTTTTTTATTGAGAATGGTGGTTTTTTAGTAGTTCGCATCTAGCTATCCATAATATTCTAGTCAAGTCTTAGTCCTGTAAGACCCAAAGACTGCTGATTTTACTTTTAATGGTGCCAACACTTTTGAATTTTTCGCGTCCAGAACTTTTTGAAACCCAAACTATTCGATCCATTTGTAATTTAGAAGCAAAATTATTATTTGCCTGTGATTTTTCAGCAAATTGATAATTTTTTGAGTATCAATAATAATTTGTTTTTTTAATGAAAATAATTAAATAAATAAAGGAGATAAAATATATTCTACCGCCTAAGAATGGGTTAAATAAATGTTCAACTGATAATTGACAAAGTGCTATATTACTGCTCATTTATTGGATTTATAGTACTATCCAGCTAATAATATATAGAAACTTTATTTTATTTTATGTACTTTATTTTAGGGCGACTAATTCTTTTAATTCAAAATAACTCAGCTGTCCTTGAATGTATTAAGGCAATGCTGTAACGAATAGGTCCATATTTTTTTACTTTAAAAAACATATATAAATATTTATAATCACATTGGTTTAATACTTTTATTTTTCTAGAGGTTTACCCACTATTAGTACCTTTAATTTTAGTCAAGCGCTAAAGTTTTCTTTTTTTAGATATACCAATATTGGGAAACTCTAGTAAAGATCAAAAACCCCCTGCTAAATTTAAGGCTATTGATAAGTGAAGGTAGAAAGAACAGAGAAATTATCTAGAAAAAATTTTTTGTTACGGTAAAAAATAGTATCAGTTTATTTTTTAGATGTTTAGATTCGAAGGTACATTGAAAAAATATAAAGTTGTATTCTCCGTTCTTTTATTATTTATCTGAGCTTATTTAAAATATTTTTAGACTAAAAAATTATACTACTAACATGCAACTAAAAATTATACTATCTAGATTTAGTTTTTGTTTCAGTGTTTTATTTTTAAGGAACTAGCCTTGAACGAAGGCAAAACTCATTAATTGATAAAATTTATGATTATTTCTTCTGCATCTTTTAAATTTTCTGGTAATATCTGAATGTCTTTACTTGTTTTATTCATTTGTATAATTGCATAAGCTAATTTTGATCGTACTAAAAGTGGTCCGCAGACTCAAAAGGGGCTAAACAAAGAGTGTTGATCAGTCTATTTTGCACTATAAGAAGAAAGCTGTTATTAAATTAAAATAATTTGAATATAAGAATTGTCCAAAACTATAACTGTAAAACGATGATTAACCAATTAGTTAACTGAAAAACTTCTGCAAATAAATAATAATAGCAAACTTATGAAAGAAATCAAATCAACATCGAATAAATTAAAATTCAATACATTTTAGACTGACATTCAAATGAGAAAATGTATAAAATCATTTCTATTGGCTAGTCAGTTTTCCCAGTTTATTTTAGCTGTAAACTTCAAATTAATATTTTTTTTATTTTAATATTTTTCGACAAAAGTTTGCTTTCTGAAATTATATATCTTTTTTAAATCAGTTTAACAATTATTTACTTGATCTAATTTTTTATTTTTATGCGTACTGTATAAACAACTTTTCTCTAACACAATTCCCAATGAATTTTTTCTTTATTTTCTATGGAAAACTCAGATAGCTCCGATAATAATGGCTCAAAGCCTTCGATCCCTGACCAACAATCCACACTACAGGAAAATATATCAAAATTTAAAGAATCTATAATTAATACTAGTAGACTTGTCACAATATTCAAAGAAAAAGAAAAAGGTACATATAGCTCTACATTTAATATATCTTTATAATGACTTAGGCCTGCCAATTTTGAATTATATTCTCAATAATACCAAAAAGTATTTTCACTTTACTTTTTTCCCGCAAAATTCTAACTTAAATTTTAACTCTAATTTTAATTTTAAAATGTTCATTTTTTTGTAACCTGTTCGCTAATAATTACGTTGCTACAATTATACCACTCTATAGAACTTAAAAAGGCAAAACATGTTATAAAATCTAAAGATGAAGAAATTTCAAAACTAAAGTCCATTTCGAGTAAACAGCAGCGTGATATCGAGGCAAAAATAAGAGCATTAGGATCAAGTAAGACTGAAATAACATCGAAAATCACTGAAATTGAGAATTTATCGTCAAGATTTTCATTATTAAAAAATGAAAAAAGAGCTATAGCTCAAGAACTAGATTCACTAAAGGTAATTCATTTCCCGATTATGATACATACTTCCTACATTATTGTTTCCATTTGATAAATAACTACACATATCGTTTGATTTTTTTTTTATTTCATTCTTTTTCTTATTCTTCTTATTAGTTATATAATTTTTCATAAAATTTCTGCATTAAATACTAAATAGAACTCCGATTTAGCTTTAGAAAACTCGAATCTACTTGAAGGAAACAAAAAACTATCTCTCGAAATCAAATCTCTTCAAAATTCTCTTGAAGACAAGTAATTTTTTCTAAAATACATATAAAACTATTTTAAAATATTTAAATACTATTTAATTTCTTTTTCTAGATTTAAAATTATCGAAAGCCTAAATGCAATCATAAAAAAGAGAGACGAAAATTTAAAATCTGAAAAAAAAAAGTTTGAAACAGAAATTGCCAAATTAAAAGATCAAGAAAGAGCCTCTCTCCTTAGAAAAGATTCTAAAATTAAATCTATTTCGTCAGAGCTAGAATCTGAACGCGATAAAAATTTTGATTTGGAGCTTCAAATCGAAATGAAGCAACAGCAAATTGAAGAGCTGGAGTTATCCTTAAATAGTGCTACAAATAACCCTAATATCCACTCTAATGCCTCGCAAATTACCGCCTCTTCAGCTGAACCTTCTACTTCAACTAGTAATGACATTATCCCTCATAAAGATAATATTGCAACCTCTGATGTTAATTCACCCCTTTGCAAAAATGGCTCTAAATCACCAAATTATGTATCTTCCCCAGAATCTGGTTTTACCGAAATACCTTCTAATGACAATTCAATCATTCCTAATCTAAGCGAGAATACGTCTACTAAACCCGTTTCTGTTTCTTCGGGATCTAATCCTAGCATCATCGTTAATACCAGCACCTGCAATTGTAATGAGTTATGCCACAAACAAAAATTGATTCCAAAGTCTATAACTACACAAACGGACTTTGACAATGCTCCAAAAAAAACCTCTTCGATTGCAACTCAATTCGACCAACTACTACCATTAAAAATCTACAAGTCAGTCGGAGTTCAACATGATGATCATTATATCTCTAAAAAGTACACCTCTACCAGCACACAATGTAACACTTACGCTAATAAAAATCATTACAAATCCATAGGCACTCAATACACCCAATTAAAAACTTTAAAGCCTACTTGTTCTGTTGGAACTCAATATGAAAACTTCTTTGAAAATTCTTTTGCTGAAAATACCTTTAACAGCAGCACTCCCTGCGTAATAAACTCCTCGAGTGACAACCAAGAATATTTAAATAGACTTGAAAATAAAATCCCCAATAGTTTTAAAGATTCAAAAAATCTAGTATCTGTAGGCACGCAATGCGATGACTATCTAGAGCATTCAAAAAATACAGATAACATTTTACCCCCTGATGATTCTATTGCCCCTTTGAATCTATCTACCCTTTGTGATTACAAACTTAATAATGTTATAGACCCAGAATCTGTTTTAAGAGCTAGAATTTCCGAGAATTTCAACTCAACTCTAAAAGATGAGTTTTCCGGGTTACGTAATATGTTTAACTTACAGAATTCATCTTTAAATCAGATATCATCTAAAATTGATAATCTATTAAACCTTTATAGCAATAATTTTTCTCAATTACCAAACAATAAAAAATCTCCTGAAAATAGTACAATTACAACTTGCCAAAAAATCAATATTATGCCTACTACTTCTTTTATTAATAATGCCACTTTCAACTCGCATATGACTACACCTAATAATTCCAAAGATTTTGAAAATTTGCCTGAATTCGCAAATAATGAAGCTCCTTCACTCACTTCTACTAACTTGAGCAATGCGAACAATTCTACGAGCAATAACGAATTTATTCCTAACTTTTCCGAAACTATTTTGGCTTCAGGAATCAAAAGAAAATATGAAAAGGACCTAGCTTCTACTAAAAAACTAAAATCATCTGTAACCGAATCAATTATCACCTCTAACGTAGTTCCTTCTAGCATAGACTTAAGCGAACAATTATTGAGTACCCCTGATTTGCCTAATATTTTAGAAACAACACACACTTCTAAAAACTTAAACCTTTATTTTACAAAACTGAAGAATCGACGCTTAAGTAGCATTTCTAGGTGTAATATCTTATTTGAGTGTCTTTTATATTTCCCTGATTTGCTTTTTGAAAAGCTTTCAAAAGGTGATAATAACCTTGATATTATCTCCCCAATAAACGAAAAAGACATATTCAGTTCGATAGAAAAGCACATTACAGGATCACTAAACAACAATAAAGAAAATGAATTCATACCAAAAATATGCCCAAATACCGAGCTAGTTGATATTTTCAACGATCCAATCAATAAAGCTATAGCTTTTAAAGAGTTTAAAAAGATATTCAATCACATTCCTATACATGAATTACATATATCCTATTTACTATGGTGTCTAGCGTTTAAGCAAAAGATGGTATTTTTTTGATATTTTCTAGAACGATTTTAATTTTTAACTTGTATACTTATATAAAGTTATTGTGCCTTAAAATAGGGTAAAAAGTCTGATTTGGTGCTTTCTATGATTCCTGTCCACGTAGTGAGCCAAATACAAGATGCTGGCGAGTTTACAGAGTCAATGTAATTATGAAATTCAATTATCATTTATATAATATGTTATACTTTCAGTACGCTTATTAATTAATATATAGAATTTAACATACGAGCTAACTCGCTATATATATTAACTTTATATCTCAGAGCTAGCTTTGTCAGAATATATTCTCTTTGCTGCCTTTTGGAAAATAATATTCATAGAATGCGCGTCTTTAGCTATGATGTATTGTATTCATTATCAGAACATTGCACTACTCTTCCAATAATTTCAAACTGCGCTGCTATTTTCTCAAGAGCATTCAAGTACATGCGACCAAATAAGGTTTCGCAATGGCCAACAGATTTGGTTTCAACTAACAATATGATTGAGCTAAGTGACAAGCAACTATCTCGGGATAAAAGAATAAATAAATTTATTAGCGTATTTGAATCTATTTTGGCAGGAGTTTATGAAGTTTATTCGGCTGAGCATGGCAAAGAAGCCGCCGATATTTATTATTCGATCCTCTCAGAGCTAGAATGGGCAAGACCAGATGACGCTCCGTTTGTCGACTTGGAACTGGAAAGCATTGAAAAGAGTATTTTGGCTAGTAGAAGTCTGCCAAATCAAGGTAAATCAATAAGTTTTTTTTATTCTTTGTCTTTCTCCAATTTTTTGAATTGTATTTATACATAAATACAACTTTACTACTTTTTTTAGCAATTTCTTGTTTGATCTTTTTTTTAAAGATAATCATATTAATTACTTTACATAGAGAAATTTGAATTGGTAATATTACGGAAGTTATGCAAAGCATACATGGAATAATTTTTTTATTTTTATTCTATTTAATAAACACTTTGTATATATTAATAGAATAAATTGACACATTTTTAAATAGTTAAAGACAAAAGTGTTTATTCTTAAGGGCTTAAGGTTTTTTGAATATGTTTTTTAGTTGCGGTTTTTTAAATATATTCTTTCATTGTAGTTTATTAAGTATATTTTTTTATTGCGGTCTTTTGCAATAAAGATAACAAAAGAATAAAAACTGGTACTAAAGATCGGCTCATTAAATGGTTTTATTTGTTATTAATAGTATAAAAAGAGAAATATATAGAGTAGTTGGTTAGTCTGATAAAGATCTAAATCTTTCTTCCATTTCTTTCAATAACTTGTTGAATCGTGATTCAAGCTCCTGTTGGCCATGAGATGGCTCTTCAAATTTCATGGAACCTAAGCGGTAAATAATGTCTCCCATTTTATCGCGAATGTTAGACCAAGATACTTGACCATTAGTCGATTCGACAGTATGTGTGGCTAACTTGTGGAACTGGATAAAGTTTCTTAGCATCCATACAGTTTTATAGAAGGGACAATACCTGTCGTAGCTAGAATATCCATTCTGTTGTAAAAAGTCATCTTTGATTAAGCGAGCAACTTCAAGGGTAATTTTATCAGATTCGGCTAGAGCACCTTTTCCTACAAGCTGTACAATTTCAGACAGATCTTCTTCAATTTGGAGAATTTCTTTGCATCTGGTACGCAAAGCAATAAAGTCGGGGTCGAAAGATTCATAGAACGGCTCGAGAGCTTGAGCATACTTGGAGTAAGAAAGGGACCAATTAACGGAAGGGAAATGTTTTCTTTGGGCTAATTTTTTGTCAAGACCCCAGAAAACTTGTACAATACCAAGAGTAGCAGAAGTGACAGGGTCAGAAAAGTCACCACCAGGAGGAGAAACAGCACCAACTACTGTGACACTTCCATTTCTTTCGGGACTTCCTAAACATTTAACTTTTCCTGCTCTTTCATAGAAAGAAGCAAGTCTGGCACCCAAGTAAGCGGGATAACCACTATCAGCTGGCATTTCAGCGAGTCTTCCAGAGATTTCTCTTAGAGCTTCAGCCCATCTAGAAGTTGAATCAGCCATCATAGCAACGTTACGGCCCTGATCTCTGAAATATTCAGAGATGGTAATTCCGGTGTAAATTGAAGCTTCACGGGCAGCAACAGGCATGTTTGAAGTGTTAGCAATAAGGGTGGTACGTTGCATAATTGGTTCTTGCCTTCCATCAATTTCAGTAGAAAGCTCAGGGAATTCCATCAAAACTTCAGCCATTTCATTACCACGCTCGCCACAACCAACGTAAACGATTAAATCAGAGTTACTATATTTAGACAAGGACTGAGAAATGACAGTTTTTCCGCAGCCAAAGGCTCCAGGAATAGCGGTAGTACCACCTTGAACACAAGGAAAAAGGGCATCCAATACACGCTGGCCAGTTAATAAGGGGTAATCAGCAGCCAATTTTTCAGTTGTAGGGCGAGGGAGGCGAACAGGCCAAATTTGCTTCATGGTATGCTTCTGTGTCTCTCCTTCAAACTCAGTTTCTAAAACGGTATCATTGAGATTATATTGACCTTCTGGGGCAACATAAGTAACAGTTCCTCGAGCGCCTGGGCCAACCATTATAGAGTGGTTATTAAAAAGGGAATTTTCGTAAACGCTACCAAAGATATCACCTCCAGCAACATGGTCGCCAACCTAAGTTCAAAATAGGATTTCAAGTTTGAAAATATCATAAAAAGCGAACGATTCGTTAAGGATATAAGAAGATAAAACAGATTTTAATCTTACTCTGATCTGGGAGGGTTTAAAGTCCCACATAAGGTTCATATCGAGGGCAGGGGTATTAATTCCTCTTGGGATATAAATACTGTTAGTAAGTTCTTGAATGGCCTAAGTATAAAAACATTGATTATTTAAAAATATACATTTTAAAAATAATAGAACGCATTAATATAGAATTATAGATAAATCGACTAAAAGGATATTGATTATAATTTCGATTGAAAATAAATATACTTTTAGAGGTCGTTGGATTCCATCGAAAATATTTGAGCACAAGCCGGGGCCTAATTCTACAGAAAGGGGCTTTCCAGTTCGAAGCACGGGATCACCAACAGTTAAGCCAGCTAAATAAATCATGTAAGAATAAATTAATTAGTAGGTAAAGATACGAATGGGAGTGTTAGGCATACCTGTTTCTTCATAGACTTGGATAGTAACTTTATCCTTATCTATTCTAATTACTTCGCCGACTAATTCGAGATGACCGACCCTAACCTATAACACGAGAGAGATTAAGTGAGTAAAATTGACAAATGCTGTAAAAATAGCTAGAAAAGTCTTTACCAATTCGTACATTGCTGAACCGTACATGTTTTCGGCGATAACGACTATAAGCAGAAATGGGGAAAATTTTTGTAAATAATTTTAATAAAAAGTAATATAAGATGGAATATAAAGCAAACAAATTGGTCTTACCAGGACCAGAAACTGAGTAGATAGAGCCATAATCGCTTTCATTAGCTTCTTCAGAGACTCTTTTGAGCTCTTTTTTAGCTAATTGTATTCCACCAGCCTATGGGAAAATTGAGTGTTGAACGAATAATTAAATTTTAATGAAATATATGAATAATCTGGGATAAGTAAATATATTAGCATGAAATATGAATAATGAAATAATAATACCATTGTTGTAAATTTGAAATTTTATTGTTTGGATGTAGATAAATTGAGGGCTTCGAGGATAGTGTGATTGTTCTTTCAATATCAGCGAAATGATGTTAATTTTAGGTTTACGCTATTAGATTAATAAGAACGGTAAATTCTGCGAAAGATAGTAGAAATGTAAATGATTTATAACCAGACTGAAAAATTCAGCGATATTTTAACAAAAAACACACAACTTGTTGATAACTTATTATGTGTTTTAAATGTTATAGCTATTTTGCATTAATAAGGTTTTAATAAAACCTCAAATAAAAGCATTCCTTTTGTCTTTTTAAGCCTCATTTACCTATTTGCCCAATCACATTCTATAGCCTTTTCACCACACTCTGTGCAGCCAACCATTATTTGCTCCTAATTACATTAGACAATCATTGGCCTAAACTCTCATAATAAACAGAAATCTAATAATGAGCCCTTATTAGCTGATAAATTTGAATTTATTTCTCATTCGCTGTTCTCCAATATCATTCTACAAATAAGTACAAGCAAATTGCCAATGCTGCTCAGATAATTACAGGCATTCACTAATCCACTCAAAACATGAATACCTTCACCAACTAAATCCTCCTATAAATTTCTTAAATAAATGAACCTTTTGTTCTATTCACGATAAAGTCTGCATAATATGCTTCATTTGCCCAATCTTTATTCATGAAAATGTATAAGTATCGCAGCGTGACTACTCTAATTTTTAATGTCAATTCAGCCAAATCTTAAATGTAATAGATCCCATGCTCGCTTATGTAAACTCAAGGTTATTTATATAAAAATTATAGTTAAACACTTTTTAGAACTTAAGCTACCATTAACATATCTATCGGTTTGAAATTTGTATTTAAACTTGCGTATTAAATCGCAGAATGTTATATTATTATTATGCTATACTATACTTTCAAAAAAAAACTATATGATTAATTTAATTTTAATAACATCAAAAACTCGGATTATTTAACAAATCAAGTTCAATCTATTGAATCATTATCTCGGTAAAAATAGTCTCGAATTTTTCTATTCTCTTAATCTCATCTAACTAGAAATAATACACTTTTCAATAGTCTAAAATATTTTACATTTTAAAAAATCCAAATTATTACTGCTACTCTTGAATAAAAATTTTATTTTCTATCAGTATTACGTCTATAAAAAAAAATTTTTTTATTTCATCCTTTTAAAATTTATAGAAAAATGTCAAGTACTACTATACTAATTTGACAATTATTTCAGCTATAAATAATAATTTTCATAAAATACCCTATTTCATCGAAAGTATATCTAATCTTTTTCTATATTTATGTATGAATTAAAAAAAATCACAATTTTTTTTGTAGTATAAAAGATTTAAATCCATCATTTTTTCTCTAAAATTTATTAGCTTAAAAAATTTTAAATAACTAATTTTATTCTTTAGTTTACATTTATCGCATAATATATATATATTTGTATTATAATATATTTTAATTTATTTTATGAGAGCTGTTTTTTTTTCTATTTAAATATAGTGATAAAAATAATGAATTTTAAAATTAAATTAGCAATTTATGAATATTGAATAAGTATTTAATTATTTCAATTCAATCAGTGGTTTTAATTATAAAAATCATTATTTTTTTATATATTACCTTAATTTTAGAATTTCAATAAAAAAGGAAAATCTTGTGATATAAAAAATTACAGTCAAAAAATTTTTTTACTATAATTACCTTCTAACACAAATCATACCCTAAAATACTATAAATTTCAAATTAAAAAATTTTTATAGAAAAAAATCGAATAACAGAATTCTAGAAAACACTGGTGATGTATTAAATTAGAAAATATCTGATAAAAATAAAAAATGTAATTACATATAGCTATGGGCCCTGAAATTTATGTTAAAAGAATGTTATTTAGGCCATTGTTTTAAATAAAGGCAGCGAATAAAATTATTTTTAATTTTCAAAATAAAAATCCAAAAATTTATTGTCTTACATCTGTTTGTAAAACGACCAGCTTTATAATAGGAGAGAATTTTTATATCTAAGCTTTAATTTATAGTTAAAAAAGTTTTTTAACTTTCATGACTCAATTAAATCACCAAATATATCTATAATCGACTATAAAATATATATATATCATATATAAAAGATGCTTTTAGACTTTTCAAAAGTTGTGCGTGGTTAAAATTTAATGTAAAGATATCCCATATTGAATTTTATCTCGTATTTGTTAAATTTGGATAATACTTAAATATCACGTAAATAATATTTATATTTAATTCATATTGGCGATTTTTTGACAAAATTTTTCATTTAAATAAAAATTTAAAAAAATTCGCTAAAAACATGATAAATACGGTATATATATATATATATATACATCAAATTAATATCAAATTCAAACAATTTTTAATGACTTTTCTTTGTATATTATCTATAAATATAGAAATATCAATATAAAGTTTTTGATATGATTATATGAACAGCACTAGCTGCACACTTCAATAGATATATTGAAAAAAATTTTAAATTTTTAAATCATTATTTTTTTTATTATTGAAAGTAAATCTAGATAATTAATGAAAAATTTTTGAAAATAAAGAGAAATCATGTTCTAATAAATTCAAATATTGGATAATAATAAATATATTGATTATTACGATACTTATATAATTCTTACTTTGAACTATTTATCATTTTTTAATCATATCATTTTTATTTTATTTATTGGATACAAATAAAAGATTTTTTATTGGGTTAAATAATTAGTATGCTAATTTATTATATAATTGCTTTGAATTTCATTATTTCGGTTTTATTAAAGTAAAATCGATTATATTGTGATATTCAATCAACAATATATAAATATATATAGCTCAGCTAGAATTGTATATATTGGTCATAGTAATTTTTGTCATTGAAAAAATATAAAATACTCAGATTTTGTTAAGAGCTGGAATAAATATATAACTTTTGGAAATTTTTTAGATTCGTTGTATAAAAATGGCTTTTGATCTTATAAAACTCAAATCTCTTAAATGATATTGGAAATTTTAATCTGTAGTTTTATATTAAAAATTTAAAAGATATTGTATTTTTAATATATATTTGACATATCTAGCCGATAAATTAGATAATAAATAGACCACTTTTAATTTTATTCTTTAAAAACTGGTAAACTTAAATTCAAATTTATAAATAACAATGAAATTTTATATAAAAATTATTTTATAGAGTTATACTATATTTTTAACGCGGCGGAAGTTTTTATATTATAAAAATAAAAATCAATAAATACAAAAAATAATAGAAAATAATGAAACTTTGTTAATAATTTATAATATCGCTAGATTTTGAATTAAAAATAAATAAACTATTATTGAAATTATTATTAATTAATTTTAATATAAAAAATTTTGGAATATATTAGAACAATATTTAAAATCGAAATATTTGAGCTAAAATATCAATAAATAAATGCAATATTTAAAGGATAAAAATATATACGAGATAAAAAAATTAATTTAACTTTTATCGTGTCTACGGGATATAATTTTCTAAAATTTATTTTATAAATGTCTTAATATTCAATTATATGATCATAAAACTTTATAATGATATACGTGATCAACTATTATTCTAATTTTGAGATTAACTATTGAAATATTACTTGCAAATTAATTCTATATTTCAAAAGATTTAAAAAAAATAAAATTTAAATAACTTTTATCTATATAAAAATTATCAAAGTTTGATTCAATATTTAGAGCTTCTAAATATAGTATACCATTATCTCATATTAAGACTGAAATTTTATTATGACACTTTATATCTAAGACGATCCTAATCTAATCATTTATAATTTATCAAAAAAAAAAACTTTTAATTTTGAGGAAATTTTTGTCGGTAAATGTGTAAGGATTAATACAAAATAATGCTATCTAAAACCCCATATATGAGGATTGATCATATTCTTCCAAAATATATTTTCATATTTAATGAAAATTTATCATTGATATTTAACAAAAATTTTAAGCTCTCGAATTAATATATTAGTCTACATTGGTAATATGGATAAGTATATGTAAAAAAATTTCTGATCCCAATATTGGAAAAAACCATCCTAACATCTAACCATGGAGAGATCAATATGATTCTCAGTGAATTAATAATTTAAGATGGTGTTAGAATCTAATAAATTATATGATTATATTATCACCAAAAATTATACGCAATTCCTTCAAGTTATTATTCAATTGCCATAAGAGATATTTAATTTTTTTTTTTATTCAAAATTTAAAAGCTAATCTCTCCTTCTGTTATTCAATTTTGCTAATAGAAAAATTTTTTTCTTTGAATAAATCGATTAATCTTATATATTATTATTCAAAACAACATGTTTGGAAAAAGATATTAAAAAAATTAACTATAAAAAATCAAAAAATATATTTAAATAAAAGGCAATCCCTATTGATTATAACTTCAAGGTCACATTATACATTCCATATATAATTGAAATTTATATATAACCAAGTATATTCATAAAAAAATAATAATTAATACTGCCAAATTTTTTTTACGCTGAATATGTATTTTTAATTATTGTATTAAATAAAATCCAATAAGATATAAATAATATATATTGTGTATAATTAATATAGCAATATTAATTATATCATCGCAGAACTTTTTTCGATTTCTGATAACTATTATAAATTACACAGAAAATAAAAAATAGCAAATCGATTCTTGCAGTTTATTTCCGTGTTGTAATATTTGGAACAAATAAATATTATTATAAATTTCACCTAAATACTTTTTTTTAATTTCATAATATTATTATACTATAAAGCGATAAAAATTGTATTTTACATTCATACAATAATTTATAGTCATCTTTCATCGACTAAATTATTATATAAATGCGATAAAAAAATTAGGTATCAATTTAAACTTATTAAAATTGATTTTATTTTCACTAAAAAATATTAATTAAAGTATATCTATTATATTATTTACCATAATTAATTTATTTTGAGTTTGAAATTTATAAAAAAGCTTGTATTAAATAGTAGCAAAATATAAAAATAAACCCATTGATGAACTGAGATAATAGATATTATACGAGAAAAATAATCACTATTTGATTTTTAATTTAGAAAATTTTTTTAAAATACCTAGGCTCTGATTATCTATATCGTTTTTTTTGTGTTTAATGATCGTCCTATTAAATTAAATGATTTATAAATATTATCCATAATCAATATGCTATTCCACCTACTATTTTTGGCATTATTCTACCAGATGTTATGATAATATATATATAATAGTAATAGAGTTTTATATACCATAGATAATTGTTTTCAAAAGTTTTCATCAATATAATCGATGTCTAAATTATTCGAATAATTTTATAAATATTCAAGTACTAAATAAATTCAAACATTTAAAAATTAATTTATCTAAATATATAAGATCTGTAGTATTTTTTTTCAGGGATAGTTTCAGTTTTATATAATGAATATGTGATTATCCATGAGATAGCTTTATTCTTTGTTTTTTTTTTTGATATTTGAAAATTCAATATTATCACTAAAATATCTAAAAGTTTTCAATTTTTTAAGTATTTATCACGATAATTAAAAATAAAATTACAAAATAATTAGATAAAATCTCATATTGTATTAATAACGCTGATAAAAAACTTTAAATTAAATTATTTCTTTATAATGGAAGTTTAATCGTATTTTATTAATTAATTACTTTATTCTAAGTCTCTATAAAGTTTATTACCTAAATATTTTACAGAAACTAAATTAATATACTCAAAATTTTTTATACTAGGATAAACTAAATAACTTGAGAAATAATATTTTTAATCAGTTATATGAAAAAAATTTGGAATATAAGATCTTATATCGGAATAAAAGATATTAATATATAAAATTAATCTTGTAAAAAATTCTTTTTTTGGTTAGTAATATTAATAGAAATAATAATAATAATAAGTCTCAACTTTGTATTCTCTGCAAATAGCGTTTTTTTTTTATTATAAAGATTTATTTCAACAAATATAAAAATATTTAAAACTAATTTTAAAATTTATAAAAATGTTAAAAAAAAGTAAAAAATTTTTATCAAAAAAGTTTTCACCCGGCTCCCCTCCACCGCTCTAGCAGCTCAATACCCACCGGTAATTGGTTCAAGGAGGCTGGTAAATCACTTATACTTTCTAGTATAAGCGATCTGGCAACACGAATGCCGCCCAAAAATTTGGCTGTTTCCAGCTCATAAATTTGATCGGCGGCGCCAGCGCGGAGCTGGCTTAAAGATTTTTTAGACTACGCCCCAAGGAGTTTTCCGACTAGCCCCAACCGGACTTCGTTGGAATTTGAAAACATAAAATTTTTATTAATGCCGATCGAAGCTGGTATGAACCGGCCGATCGTTTTATTCCGTACTCTGTGCCACATAGCGCAGTCTAATAGTATGTGATCTGCTGTCTCAGGCGTTCTGAGTTTGCAGCAGGGACAAAATATTTTATATTTTTCGTTGATGATTTTGGTGTTGGATAGGCGCTGGGCAGTCCAATAGCTTCCCATTCGCAATTTTCCGATGTCCTGGAGGCCCAGCCTCAGTGTGGGGTACATTACTTGCAGGCCAATCCAACTGCCTTTGGATTTTATTTTCCCGCTAATAGCCCAGTATTGGATTTTTGATCGGTTATTTTTGATTTTTCTGTTGACCAGTGAAATCACAGTCTGGCCAGCAGCGTCTGTCTGACAGTATCTTTTTATCCATCTTGAGCTGCCAGTTACCCACGCTGATTTTTGAGCCTTGATATGCTGCTTGATGAGATCAGAAATCCACGTTTTGAATGCCGGTCACTTGATATATGCTCGCTCACGGGTGGAGCTGGTGAATAGGAACACTGAGGTTATTCCCAGTTCCTCGCGGATCCGTTCCATGGCCGTGATTTTTCCGGCCTTGGCAACCAGTCGCGTTTCCCGGTCAATCACAGCCTGTAT
>LSSN01001923.1:0-14542 GCA_001970855.1 Smittium culicis
TATAAACGTATTATTAAATTAACACATATACAGCTCAAAAAATAGATATTTAAAGCGACTGTACCCACCTAAATTTATCAACTATTATCACAGGAGGCAAATGCTCAATGATTACTTTATTAATTCCAGGAACTATACGTACCTTTTTAATAGTTTTTCTTACTTCAGCAAAGCTTAAATACACAGAAACTTGCTCTATCTTGTATTTTTTTGCATTAATAGTTATGATATTATCATAGAGATCGCTGAATGTATACTGGTTTTCAAAATTTTCGCTAATGTCATCAAATTCATAGTCTTCAGAGTCAGCGCCGAATTTGAAGTTTCTAAAATCGATATTTCCATCCGGATTTAAATTTTGGTTACCATTACTGGTCATAATATACTTATATTTGATATATTAATGCTATTATTACTATTATTTAATTATCGTGGATTGGTTTGTTATTGTTTCTAAGATTATTTTTAGCGCTCTTTTTCAATTATATTAGTAGATGCAGTTGTAAGTTAGTCGTAAAAATATGAACTTTTTAAAATTGTAACAAGATGAAAAAAATTTAGTTTTTTTCATTTTTCTAATGTCATAAAGCTAATAAAATAAGTTATAGTTCTTGTCAGCTTTGGAATTCGACAAAAAATGTTTTAGATATTTATGTATCATTTTAAAAGATATCAGAACCAAGGAAAACTTATTCAGTAGAAGATTATAGTTTAATAAATAAAAGAAAAAATATTGTTTAATACTAGATATCTAAATTCTAGGCTATGCAGATATCTAATAATTCATATGTCTAGAAAGTGTGTCAGGAATATAATTTTTCTAGATTTTAATAATATTTAATTATTTATAATTGAATAAAAAGCCAATGAAACACAAGATTTTAAATTTATATCATAATTAAATAATATTTTTGCTTAATTTTTACAATTACAAGTAGTGCGGGGATGAATGTGTGGATTAAGATAAGATATGAGTCTAGAATTTAGTTCATATCGAATCTTTGAACAAGGTATTTAGAAGGAAAACACGAGAAAAAAAAAGCTTGAAATATAATTTGAATTTTTTTGTATTTTTTTTAGGTTAGAAGTTTGTAATAAAGTAATTCTTAGTGTAAATTCGTACAACAATAGTGACTAGTCGTATATCATGTTATGTATAAAATTATTAGTCTAGAATTTTTGAAATTCGATATTAATTGATGAGATTATACTGATAAAGCTTAATCAAAGAATTATCTATTGAAGATTTTTTTTGTTCAATCGTTAGTTTAATCTTATTGTTTTCACAATATTTAACAGTTTTGAAAAAGAATCAGATTTAGTGCTGCAATTATAATCAAATTTATATGGAATTCATTTTAAAAAGTAAATATCAATGGAGAGGTCCCCCCCCTTTATTTTTTCCCTCTTGAAAGATCACATAGCAAAAATCATCTAAAATCGTAACCGCGTACAGTAAAACTAGTATAATTAGTATTTTTTTAAATAAAATAATTATTTACAAGCTTAGCTTAGCAACATCAAGCCGATTTGTTCAATAAAGCTTTAATTCAGCCAATTTCATTTAAGCCTTAAATCAAAAAATTTGATTTCATTTTAAGCAGCCAATATTAAAAAAAAGAAAACCTAAAAGGACCTGGAGGTTTAATTTAAATTAAATTTTCAGCATTACCTTGTTAAATATACAAATTTTCATATAGAATTCTGTGTTTATTTGAGGACGAGGAATGTATGTATAAGATTGGAGCTATTATGTGAAGAATCATATTTAATCACATTATATACTTCACATAATCTAATAAGCCATATTCTTGTTTGTAAGTTTCAGCTGGCAGTTACACCCAAAAGTGCTTGGCCAATTGGATAAGGAGTTCATATTTGAAAGGCTGGCCAATAGCTAACAACAATTAACTGAGTATTTATATCAACTTAATCAGATACACCGCTGATTTGATTTGAACATTTTCATTGGCGAGAGATGAATGTTTTCTTTCTGGTGTTTACTTTTCTAAAATTATTCAAGCTTTTTTTTTTTTTTGATTGAATTAAATCTTGTAATACCAGTTATAAAAACAATTACTTACTCTAATATTCTCAGCCGATCAGTTATCTACTCTCTTCATGCTCCTTCAACCGATTTCATACTAGTAATTTTTTTCTTAAAGAAACTTTAATTAGAAGGGTTTAAAAATAATAACCTATATAAAGCGATTCGTACCGATTTTTATAAAATAAGAAATGGCATCTATCCCCCCAAACCAGACACTCCACATCGGAAATCTAAACAGCAAAATAAAAAACCACGAACTTCGATCTTCTCTATATTACTTATGCATTTCGTATGGCAGGATTGTAGACATCAGTTTTCCAAAGAGAACTACATTCAGAGGCCAAGCGTTTGTATCCTTTAGAGATATTTCAAGTGCAACAATAGCAAAACGTCAACTTGATGGTTTTGATTTTTACTCGAAATCTCTAAAAATAAACTATGCCAAATCTAAAGCCGATGCTGTTGGAATGTTAGATGGGAGCTATTTTAATGAAAATGTCAGATACGAAAGAATGAAGAAAAAAAGGATGGGCAATAACGTCAGTGAAAGCGAAGTATTGGGTGAGAATCAAGAAGAAGAAGCTTACTCTGAAGTCGATATGGAATCAGATTCTGATGAAGATTCAATTCCATTAACAAAACGAACTTACGAGAATAGTGAGATAGATGCAGAAAGTTTAACAAAGAAGCAAAAAATAGCTGATGATGTAGAAAATAACGATTTAAAAAATACCCAAAATGATAATTCTGAACAGTTAGTAGCAAGCAACACCCTGTTTTTAGAAAATTTGCCTGAAGCTGTAACTACTGAAATGTTGGCTACGCTATTCCAGCAATACCCTGGCTTTAGAGAAATTAGACGAGTCCCTGGAAAGAAAAATCTTGCTTTTGTTGACTATGACACACCCGATCAAGCTGCAATCTCGTTGGATATATTGCAAGGCTTCAAGCTAACTCCAGAAAACCCAATGCTGATTTCATACGCTAAAAAATAGTTTAATTACGAAAACTATACGAAGGGGTGGGGGTTTTTTTTTGAATTTTGCTCAAGTAGTAAAAAAAAAAAAGGATTTATTATTAACTTTTAGATATCCATACTCTACCATTTAAATATTTTATTTCTGTATATTTTCATAATCTTAAAGTTATTCTATTTTTTTTAATATACCTATACAATATCCTAATAGAAATTATGGCCAATTAATTAAACATATCACACATTTTAACCTACAAACAAAAAAAAAAAAATCTAACCGAAAATTGATAAATTCTTATGATCCAAAGTTAGTTAAATTTAATAAAATAAAATGCTCTTATTTCTTTAAATTTTATGACAGATTACAGTTCAGGGAAAATATAGCTTGCTTCCATATCGTTCATTTTTAAAAGCGGAGGGGGTAGTGACTTATTGTTATCTTGTATATGCTGAAGTAAATTAGAACAATCTTGATTGTCAAAGAAAATATACTCAGCATCAAACTTTGTTTTCCAATTTTTTAAAACCCTAAATAAATAAATATAAAGGTTAAGAAGATGTAAATACTAATTTAAGATGGGGATAAAGACGATATAATTTCATTTTCAATAGAGAATACAAGTATAAAATCACGTTACTCTTGACTTTTTGAATCTTCGGTGTTTAGTCTATGCGTTAATACTTTTAGGCCATTTTCAGACCCATAAAGTATGCTAGGATCGGAGTAATTGTTATATGCATTTATTCCCCACCCGACTACCCAAATTAGTAGAACTGGCCTTTTGGTTTCAATTTCTTGGATAATGTAGTGGTAAGCAGCATGTGCAGATATTCTAGTCAAAATTTCTCTGATTAAGACCAAGCCCAAGTTTTCAGAAATATTGGCGTTATTGTGTAAGGAAGAGTCTGTTAGACTGGATTTGAGATTAAAAACAAGTTTTTGAGTCCATAATTTAGCGATTTTCACCGTTTCTCCAAACTCTAATTCAGATCTAAAAGTATCGCTGCTTATATTTGATTTTGACTCGCCTATTGAGCTATCACAATTGCTACAGAAAATCAAGTCAGAGTTAGGCCTTGATGTTACATTTTCAGATATGAAGCTACTGTAGTCTATAACTATGTAATTACTAGCAATTTTTAAAACTGCAGTTTTGGAAGCGCTCATAGTTTCAAAAGAACTATTAGAGTTGGTATTTGCGTTTGAATTCAAGTTTCCTTGGCTTTCCTCTTTAGTGGGATTTGTGCTGGTCTTTTCCAAGGTTTTAAAATTTTTGAAAAGGTCCATTTGTGAAACGTTAACGGACAGTTTATCTCCTTCTGGGTGACAAATCCAAAATTCAACCATTTCCTGCCAGTATTCTGCTGGCATCTCATTAACTTTCCAATTATCAAAGAGTTTTGTCAAATCAAATTTACATTTTTTACACTGTATTAGGTTTAGTTGTGACAAAGAATAGGGATCAAGCTTACTTTTAAAAAAACCTTCATCCATAAGCAATGACATAATATCTTTGTTTTTAGCTTCTATAATTTTGTATAAGTTATATAGTTTGAATTAGTTGTTATATACTAACACTGCAGTTATTATTAGTGGGCGTAAAATAATATATTAGATATAGATTTTATTAGTTTTCGGAACTTACTAATGTGTTGGAAGTCAGAAATAGAGTTCAGACTGGATGAATTATTTATATCTAGGACATTGATACTTAATCGTAAGTAGTTTAAATCCTCCTGCATTTGAGTCATGAGAGTACTAGAGATATCGACTTGTTTAGGAAGGAGGATAAATTCAGACCAGCTTATAAATTCTTCGCCATTGAGCTTTATTCCAAAACAGATTTTGTCGATTTTTTTTCTAATCGTGTAAGACGCTTTCTTAGATGAAACGATACTTGGCAATTCCACATATAATAGTAATTTATTCAGATTTGGTAGAGTTTCGCTAAAAATTCTGGGCGTATTTCGCTCGCCCCAAGATACATGGGTCATTTAGACGATTGTTTGTATTAATATGCTAGTAGAATAGAAAACGTTGAATTAAAAAATCAGCGATTTAGCAAAAATATTTGATATCCCAAGTTTGTTACATTTTTAAAGAGCTTAACAATTTAATCTATATATTTATTGGACGGAACTATGTTTTTAATATCGTAAGCTAACGAATGGAATGCTCGAAATTCGTCATTTTATACTCAATTCTACAAAAATTACACAAAGCTTTTAGCAATAAAAGCCAAAAGGAAAAAATAAGGAAATTCTTTTGCTGTAAAACTAAAATTAAAAGGAAAAATTAGCGAAACAGTTTAATCGAATGAAACGAATTTCCTGAAATTAGTTCCTGAATAAGAATCGGCTGCCAGTAATAACATCAGAAATAACTTTATTTATCTTTGAGCGCATTTTTGAACTTTTTTGGGCAAAGTAGTCTCTTTATAACCATAAATAGCTCTCATATTTTTGCGCTTCAAAATATACCTTTAATTGCGAAATATGAATTCTAAACTGAACAGCCCAAGCTTATTTAGACCTATTATAATGGTACTCTTCAAATCAATCAATTATACTTACTTTCCTCTTAGTCAATTTTTTTAATTTAATAGGAGGATCCATTATCAAGGGTTCTGGCTGCAAATGTCGATCCTGGGAACAGACCGCGTAGAGAAGTTAATTTTGATGAAATCGAGAATAAAGTTATGCCTTTTGCAGATTTCGAGCAATATATTGTAAGCTTATTTTATTTAACTTTGTTTTAGTCTTTTATATATCACACGGCATAGAAAAATAGCATTTTAGTCAAACCCCTTTTACCTTACAAAAAATATATATATTGGTGGTCTATTAAGAATTATTGGAGATATGGTGGTGTTATTTTACTCTTAAGCTTTAAAATTTTTTCTAATTTATGATATTTCATCTCCCTTTTTACCCCATCACTGTAAATTTAACTTTCAAGCTTGATCGAAATCTATAATTACCTTTAAGGAGCTTATAAAATATTATTTGTATATTTTCTAATAGCATACTAATTCCTGGAGGCTGATTGCACTAGCTTCTCAAAAATCCATTCTAAATTTACCTGCTTCCGAAACGTTTCTGTTATTACAGGTATTTTCTACTCATACAATACTTTAGCTCATTCTTATCTATAACTACAAAATTTTCAATAAAAACCATATTCTATTTTCATTTGTTAGTATTGGTTTATTCGTTTAACATCTTTAGTTCAACTAAAACAACAAGATATTGCATCCAGCGAACTAACTAATATCGAGAATATTTTTAAAAGCAAATTATCTCCGCAAGACTCTAAAAAAGAGTATGTTATTTTCTTTTCTTTCGAAAATCATCAGTGTTATATTTAATTTACTTATCTCCTTTTATATATATATAGAAATTGGCTTCAAAATTGGCCTTTCGAACTTTGTATTTTAAGAGCTCATCTACCAAAGTTAATGGGAAATATAGAATTGTCAATTAATAGAATCTCCAAGCTCCTGTTCATATTAGATAAAGTTAGACTAATTCTTTTTTTAGACCCTGATTTAAATCCCTTTAGTATTTCTCAACTCAAAAAATCTTTTATTTAGGAGGACTATTGGATACCTCCAACTATTACTGATAAGCCAAAAATAGGTATTTTCCTGTTTACTTTTTTAAATTTTCTATTTTAATGCGTTCAATTTTAATGATTCTTTCATACTAACGCTTTTTGTTTCTATCACAAGATTTGATAAAAAAAGTAAGAGTGAAACAGCTAAATGTTGACTTGTCTGGTTTTCTGGTACTTATTAAGGTCTGAAATTGAATATATTCTCTTCTTTTGCTACTCCTTTTTTTTCCCTCTTATTATTCATTTTTTGAATCGCTCTTTATATTATTACCAATTGCTATGAACTAAGCCTTGAATACACTCAATTAATGTCAATAGGAATTTCCTTCTGCAATAAAAATATTATCTTCACAATGCTCAATTTTCAAAAATGACATGGCTCTAATATCGCTTTTAGGCCGAGTCTGCTTACAGGTTTTTACTTATTTATACAAACTCCACTTTATATCAATATAACGTTTAAATCGGATTTTTTATAAATGTGATCTTTTTTCACTTTTAGTCTGGCAATCCAAAGCTAGCGTATTCATATTTTAAAAAAATTGAAAATTTAGTGCCTAATAGTGGAATAAGTAACTCAAATTGGTAAAAAAAAAACTTTTTATAATTTTCCCTCTTTTAATCTTGACTCAACTCTCCTATAATTTAGCTTGAAATATTAATTAATTTAATTTTTAATTTCCAATTAAAGGGGTTATTATTACTTATCACTTGGAAATTACCAGCTAGCCAAAAAACATTTTAGTTTTGTAAACAGCTCGATAAGCTTAGACTCGACTTTATCTCCGTCCTCATCATCAATGATCCAAACAACAATGAATCCTCAGAACTTAAACAGCCTAACAAATGGCCTGAACATTGACCTGAATTATTCAATGGTAAATAATTTGGCTATTTGCGACTTATATTTAGGGAATGTCCCTGCAATGCTCATGCTTTTATCAAAAGTTATGAGCGAGTACCCCTCAAGTGCTGGTGTTGATGAGTCTCTCGTGTACAATTATTGCTCTGGAGTTGAATTAGGATGTAGCGGAAACTGGCAAAAATCTCTTAAAATACAAAAAACTGTCGATGTCAGTCAATGGGCAGGTGATGGGTTTGATACCGCAATGCTAAAACTTTAACCTTTCTGCCTTCACTTTATTTACTCCGTTATTTCCCTTCTTTTTTTTTTTTTTTTGAGTATATTCGCTATATTTAAATATACTTCCTTACCCTCCTATTTTTATTACACTTTTTTTCCCCATTGATTAAATTTTATACCAAATAAATCCAAAAATATCAAATATGCGTAAAATATTTCTATAAATCTAAATTTAGCCAAACATAAAAAAAAAACTAAGGTTAAATGTATAATTTTTTTAATCATAAATGTATTGAACATAAGCAGAATACACATTCATTATTTTCATTGTAAAGTATATCATTATACAAAGTATTATATTTTAGTCTTTAATGCTTAATTTGCTGATGGCCTCTTGTAGATGGTCTTTTGGATCATCAGATGTTAATTCGCTGGCCTTTTTCTCCTCTTCAAAGGCTTCGTTAATCTCTAGTATAATTGTTGGTGTCAGTGCTACTCCCAAGTGGCGCTGGTAATTCTTCTTTCCAGTAGATTCATCCACTTCATAAGAATCATCTAAATTGTAAAAAAAAAAAAAGGAATGTTAATTTGCAAAGCAAGTTGTATTTTATGGCAAAAGTAAAGGTATCCGAAATTAATATTGTGTTATAAACCAAATAAAGAATCTAAAGAAATAAAAAATAAAAAAAGCATTGTGCAAGTACCATTTATATACGAGATAGAATAGCATCCCATATCTGGATCAAAATAAATACCATCATTATACTGGATAGTAGAATGGTTAATAAAATTCTAAAAGTATAAAAGATATTAATGGTGTCAAATATAAAAAACAATAAATGAAAAAAAAGGTTAATAAACTTTATAAAAACTCTTAAAATTAAGTCTTACCATTTTTATAAAATCGATTGTTTTCTGAGATAACCTATAAATGCTATGAGATGAACACAAACATATAACTCTACATACACGCTTTGAAAAGGATTCGTCTGTTAAAAATAAATAAGGAAATATTGATTAAAGATGAGATAAGATAGAAAATTATAAAGGATAAATTATGTAAATAGTAAAAATAAAAATAAAAAATTTTATATAAGAGTATTCAATGTTACATTCAGATTCGATCAATTCGACAATCCCATGACTTATTGAATCGCTTAAAACAAAGCATATTTTATCTGCCTTGAATTTTCTAATTGATGAACCAATTTATTAGTTTGTGTAAATAACATTCTAAAGGATGATAACTATTAGGAAAATGAATGATAAAGGGTATGTTGATATGATGGTTTCTTACTTTAATACATTATTCCAAGTATATTTTAAGTGAGAGTCAAGGCAATCCGAACCTAAATGGAAAATATATTTTGAAAATCATTAATCAAACAAAAAAAAAGGTGATTTTTTTAAATTACTAGGTATTTCAATATTTTCTTGAGAATAGTCATTTGTGGTCTAATAATATAAAAATTTGCGTATAAATTAGTTAGATATAGTAATAAAGACGTATCTTGGCGATAATTATTATCCTATATTCAAAATTATAATAAAATTAAATAATATTTACCACTGCTCTTCCAGATGGTGACCAGAAATTTTCGTTTGGGTTTAATATTAAAACTCCATATCCTAACTCGGTTAGACCATTTATGAGAAACGCTATTGAACCATTCTAGTTAAAGTAAAATTATAAAGAGCTGTGAAAAATACGTATATAGATCAGGTAAATGCTGAAAATAAATATATTATTCTGAAAAAATTACCAAGAATCCATGAATAGCAACAGAGGCTGAATTCCATAAACCTGGGCTGCAATTATTAAAGGGGAAATTTTTTTGATTGATATAATAAAATAGGTGGATTATAAAGTTAGTTATCTGGCAATAAGGTATATAAATTGTAGGTAAATTGAAAAGGTAAACATCTATTTCTTTCCATAAACACGTAATAATAATAATAATAATTGTGAAATAATTACCCAGAACTATAGCTAGTAGCTATAACGACCAAATTTTCTTTAGTGTTGGCTCCAGGCCTATTATTTCAAGAGGGGAGAAAGAGAAATCAAATCAATTATAAGATAAAGAAAGTCATAAAGAAAATTAATGGATTGATGTCTAGAATTAAAGTATAAAAGTTATGTTACGTATGATAAATTAAGCAAGAAGGATCATTTTCAGTTGAATTAATTGGAATCCGAATTGATTTTAAACTGAAGTCTTTTTCGAGCATTTTTATTACTTCTCTGTCAACAGCGCCTAATATTCAATATAAAAAATATTAAGGGTATAGAACATAAATAAAAAAAAATTTTAAATAATAAATACAAACCATAAACTTCCTCTGGTATTACTTTAGCTCTTTCCAACTTTCTGTAATGCTGTTTATTACTGAAATGGCCTAAACAAGCACAAGTATGGGTATAATAGATGAATTTGCTGCCATAATATTTATTATTAAATAAAGGAAATATATTCAAAACTGTCGATGATGGATTGTGGGGTTACCTCTTTCAGGGTGTCTTATACCATCAAGTTCAAATTCATAGCCGAAATCTGCTAAAGTTTTGAGCTTCAGATCCTCGGGATTAATTGCTTTCTTTATTCTTCGTACAAACATTTCTGAGAAATAAGTTGGATACTAAAAAATCTATAATAGAGAATAATATAAATGAATAATAATAGTATAATTAAATTACAAAGAATCAATCATTTTTACATTCAAAGATGTTAATGTTAATTGTAAAAAATAAAAATACACAATTTGGGAGCATATATTTTTTTGTGTTAGATCTGCCAGTCATAGGCCAATAATATTGACATAATTATTTCAATGATTATCAACGAATTACTTTGCGTTTTGATTACTTATTGCAATTCGAATCAACTCAATTTTTATTTCGATTTAGTTTCCAAAAACATCAACCAAGGCTAATATTTCTCTGTGAATAAAATATGGATTTAAGGTATTATTTATGAATAAAATAAAAACTTTTATTTATTATTAGAAAACCCAAACTCCTATATTGACTTAGAATTCTGCACTTATTAAATCAAATCTATCTTGAAAAATATCAGTGTAATAGTCGTACGATTCAAGCTAAATTATATTTAGACAGGTCTTTACCTTATTACATAGATTTAGATAATCTACATAAAGATACTCTTCATTAGAATCGTAATTATTTTTATAAGCAATTAACGGTTTTTATAGGTTGTAAACTGATATATTCTTATTTTAAATTAATGCAAGTGCTTTTCAAATATCTAATTTAGAATAGAATTTATACGATCTACCAAAATAAAACTAACTATAAAATTTAATAAGTGGAATTAATAAAGTGCATTGAAAAAACGCGTAAAGTCTCAACTTAATCTCGTTGAAAAAAATTAGTACAAAACTCTAAAACCTCGACATATATTAATTAATTTATATTTGCAACGAAAATCATCAGGCTTTTTATATGACTACAAACCCATAACTCTTTAAAGAACAAAATTAAATTATTGAAAAAACATGTTTGAAAATACACCCAAAAGTAGATTTAATAACACATAAGTTATATTTTAATATAAGACTGATTAAATTTTTATAAGGGTTTAAATAAAACTGTTTTTTATATTCAAATTACAATAAAGAAAACTGTACGCTTTTTGGAATTAATTACAAGTGTTGTTATCTCAAATAATAACTAAAAAACATTTTGATCTCATTATTTTTTAACTAACTGAAAAAACATGCACACTACTGAAATCGATATTAAAAAAATAATACATTAGATTTAATTTATAGTAGCATCAGTAGTATATAAATTAAATATCTTACTCAACAAACGTATATCTACACTTTACTAATGTAGTTGAAAATAAATTAATTAGATGATGATCACCGTATATATTAATATACGTTAATCTTGTTCATTTAGCAAGATTTTGTTAATACTCCGATCTAAATCTGATCAATATCTTGAAGACTCGTATTTTAGTTCATATATATGATTATATATCGATAACATTTTTTTTTTTTTTTTGCTAGAATTTAATAAAACCACAGCAAATATATTTTCTCCTTATTTTCAAAGTTAATAATATATTAAATGCAAAAAATAATTCTTAATAAATAGTGATTATAAGCTCTTTAGAATAAATTTACATTTTAAACATTCAAAATTTATCTGATTATATTTGATTGAACTATTTGATTCATAAAGTCGTGTAGTTAACGTGCTATTTTCAGACTGAATCCCCATTTACATGCAAACAAAGGTAATTTACCTATGCTATTTTAGATTATACCAGCTAACTTAAGAGTTGATATATTTCAAAAATTAATAACCCATACTAGAAATACAATATTTAAAATCATGTTAAAAGTCAAATCAAAATCTTACTGAAAAAGGTAAAAAAAGCATAAAAGAAAAGCAAATATAGAATTTCATATTTATACAGTTATTAATAATTAATAAATGCGTGCTAAAAAATTATCTAATCCCATCAAAGTTTTTTATTTAAACCAATTAGTCCATTGAGTATACAAAATAAAAGTTCATAGATATTTATCTAGTCAGAAACTACCAAAAAGCTATTTTTAACTAGTTTTAGATATTATTGTAAAGTCACTTATCCAGCGAGATCAAAAAGTGTTTATAAAAGATATAATTGGATCACATTTTTATTAATTTAATATAATTATTAGTTTAATTTGAAGAAAAAACTAAAAACCGATGTCTGGATTATACTCTGGTATGTCGTATGAAACTAGCTCTTTCTTTACAAACGGTAAACTGGGGTTACTGTTTTCAGGTATTGGGAAGGAGTCATGATCTCTAGTAGGATTAGATTGAGAATTTTTATTTTGTCTGTTTCCTCTAATTTTTTTGTTATTTCGTGCGCTGCTATTGTTATTCCTATTATTATTATTACCGCCTTTTAGTGCCTGCTTTCTCTCCTTTAGCCACTTATTGAATTTTGCTTCATCTTCATCGTCACTAAATTCGATTTCAGCATCTGATATTTCTTCGTCGTAAGCATTACTAGCATCACTTCCTTTAATGCTTAAAAGGTTAAATGTATTTATAAAATTGGAGGCTGGCTCAACGTAAAAAACTTTTCTTCCAACGTATATTTTGTTAGGATCTATTTCTTCTGTAGACTTGAATAAGATAGAATAAAACGGCTGCTTTATAGGTCCAAAAGTATCGAAAACCTAATATACAATAAAATATGTATGAATTGAGATTTTAGGCAAATAAATAATAAAATTATTATATAGAAAAAGAATTCAAGTTACAGGTCCTAAAACTGAAAAATCATCGAATACTATTGCGCTGCCATAATCTAGTGCACTTTTAGACTCAGTTTGAATTCCTTGAACGACAACTGTTTTCTCCACTATAGAATATACCACTCCTAAGTTAACTAATTTAGAGTCATTAGGAATAGCATTATAGTCAAGTATAGGAACCTCTGGTTCTAAAATTTCATTTTTAGTTTTTGGAATCTCTAAAGAATCCATATCGTCATCAGAGTCCATATTCGATAGCCCATTTTTCTTCTTGTTTATATTTTTTTTTGTTTTTTTACCAGAAGGCTTTAAATTCAATAGCTCCTCTTCCTCAGAGTCATTTTCATCGTCACTTGAATCAAAATCACTTGTGCTAATACTACAAAGAGTAAATACGGTTTAAATAAGTCTGTTTGTAAAAAGCAGAGAAATCGTATTAAAAAAAAAAAAGAAGTAAATTATGCTACCTGAAATCTGATGATTCGCTCGAGTTTGATTCTTCTTTTATTTCGCTTGTAGATAAAGTATTCTCAGTTTTTAATTGTGCTGGGATACTAGATTTTACATCAACTTCCATATCTGAATCATTAGATATCATAATCTCGTCAGAATTTGAACCAGGTGGGTAGTTTTGAGATTTATTTTGGAATTCAACTTTATATTTTAAGTCTTGATTCGAGTTTAGTGTTTGGTTTAACGATTTTAAATCTTTAAGAATTTGGATAGCTGTGCTTTCAAAGTTTTCGGTAGAACTGCTATTTATTAAATTATCATTAAGTTCTATGTCTTGTAAATTAACATCATTATAAACATTTTCATTTTCTTCTTTTTTAATATATATTTGATTCTTTTTTTCTAAAGAAAACTTATTTTGTAAATCTGAATTGGGGATTGGGCTTTCTATTATCTCCTCTTTAATTTTTATTTGCGAATTTGTAGAAGAAAAATCGTTGTCTTGATTATTTTCCATTTTCAACTATTTTGCTTAATTATTTGGAAAGTTAAGAAAAATAGAGCTATATAAAAAGGACTGCAAGAAATGGTTTGTAAAATGTTTTATTAAAAATCATAATAGTTAAAAACTTTTTTTATGAAAATTTTTTAAATACAAAATTTTCAATTAGAATAAGAAAAATAGCATCGATTTTTCATTTTCATCCAATAGACGATCGATCCAGCAAACACTAAAAGCGACTTTGCTAAAAAATCAAGCCTTTTTATTTATAATAAAGGTCAAAAAATATTAAATTGAAAAATAAATTAATAATTATCCTGTTTTAACTCTTTCCCGGGAGGTAGGCTATTTTTGATCTACCAAATTTAGCCAACTGAATTCGATAATAAAAAATCAATTCCGAGAATCAATCAATTATTGGTATATTATAGATTATTATCAAATAACAGTTTTAATTATAAATCATAAACGAATCAACAAATTCATTTTTTCAAAGAGCGTTGGGAAGGAAAGGGTTAATACTAATAGCTATGTTGAAGCCAATAAATCTAGCGACTTTTCAAAAAAAAAAAAAAAAG
>LSSN01001925.1:0-16028 GCA_001970855.1 Smittium culicis
TAGAGCACTGAAAAATGACAAATCTATGATATCACAGTGGATGAGAAAAGTATACGGTGGAAACAAATCTAACTGGATGGGCCTGGAGCTCAAATACCCTGAACGGCAAAAAAGTTTGCTGCACTTAGCCAAGATTAGAATCGGCGCATACTGGACAGCACAGCGCATGGCCAATGCGCGCATTATTGATGGGGCGTACAAAACTGAATTCCCATTCTGCAAAATGAAAACATCTGAAACCGTAGATCATTTACTCCTGGACTGCGGACGTTGAAAAGCGGTACGATCGAATGCTACAGGACCATATATTAGAGAAAAAACGTCTATGCTGAGCCTGCAGTTCAGCAATCTTCCGCCTTCTTCAATCTCGCAGAGGTTAGTTGGCAAGCTCCTGGGGGAGGAGTTAAAACTTAGCTCGTCAGCGATCTACCAAGGTTCCGACACTCCGGCCACCAAAATTGTGTTGGCAACAGCAAAATTTCTGGAGGCCATCTCTTTGCACCTTACATTGATTCTTGAGAGAATTAAATGTTCACCTATCCCCTTGACTCGACGCCTAACAGGTATGGAGGCCATACAGGGCCAAAGGGGAGTTTGCTGAGCAAATTTTTTATATAATATTTTTTAAGTAGTTTTATATTTATTTTATATATGTTTTAAACTTGTTTCAATAAATTCCTTTTAAAAAAAAATACATGTAATCTTATTATTATTATTATTATTATTATTATAACCGCTTTTAGTAGCACTAAAATTAACAATGAGAAAGTTAAAATTCTTAGAAATAGCACGATTTTCATTTTGCAAATTTTAAGAATAAATTATAGATTAAATAAACTAGTAAATACTAAATTATGTTTTTAGCATAGCTCTGATAACTGAAATTATATTTTCTCATTAAAATTTTTTAGCAAATAGGATAATTTCTTTAAAAAAATAACATAAAATATTAAATGATACAACAAAATGTTATTTTTGAGGCAAAAATTAAAAAAATTAGGTTGAAAAAAGATTAAATTTATATAATATTTCTAGTCTTAGAGTAAAATTTAATAAAATAGTAAAATATCTTATAATACATTATAATAATTCTAGTGAATAAATATCATAAAAAAATTAGTTAGAAAAGAACAAAAAATATATTAAATTATTTTTATTGCCATATATTTTCTATTATCCTCTTTTTAGATAGCTTGCATAGCCATAATATTTTTGGACATAATATTAAAGTAAGTATTTTATAAAATGAATTCATTTAATTTTATTGATACTGATATAATTAAAATTACTAAATTCACCTATTATTGTTCGTCAGGTAAAAGCAAAGCTTCAAAGAGAATATGCTATATAATTATCAGGAAATTTCACAAACGATCTATTCGACTAATTTTTCGTAATGAAAAAATTTGGAAAATAATTAAGCGCCTCAGTAAACTCTGAATTTGATAAAAAGAGGATCAAATTAAATATTGTGGACATTCGCAATATATTGGATATATACTACTGGCTAAAATCTGATATTCCAGCGCTGGTAGTTGAGGTATTCACATGAAAAGAGATTAAAAATATTGGCTATATATTTAGTAATACTCAATTTTTACGACGCAAAATTTAAATGCAAAAGTCGAATATTTTCTCTTTCAGATCTAAAAAAATTAATTAAAAAAAAACTTTTTGGAAATTTCAGAGATTAAAAAATAGAAAAATTTGAAAGAAAAAAACTCGCAATCGTCATCAAAAATATGCCGAATTTTTTCTGATACCTGCAAATATATAGATGGAAAATTGCGTTGCTAGTAAAAACCGAAAATTAAAGTGTAAAAAGGATTTTTATTCGCAGAGCCTGGAACAAATCTATATGTAAGTACATTTTCCCACTTGTGCCCAAAAAAAAATCAAAAAGGACTGATATGCTTCCTATATGCGTTAAAGTTGGAGAATAATAATAGACTACGAAAATTCAAAAAAAAAAAAAACACTAAACCCGATATTTTGGACTTGAGAAACAAATTAATTCACCTAGTTAGCGTGTATGAAAAACACTTAAACATTAGAAAAATTTATGTCAATTGCTATAAAATATATATAAATTTGTTAGATAATAATATCTGTTTAATAATTACGGACTTTTAACAGGATTTTAAAATTGGTAGTGGAACAATTGAAACAAGCATAAGCTTTTATAAAAAAAAGCTCAATTTCTAATCTATGTTTTGCTTTGGTTTTAAGTGGATCCTAATATATAGTAAGTTAAAAATATTACAATTATCTTTTAAAGATAATCACTCAAGATTCAAAGTATGTATCCGAATGCATTAAAAATCTCATTAAAGACAGTTTTTTTTTTTTTTTTTTGGATAAGTATAAAATTATACAGCTTTTATCATATTATGGTCCGTACTTTAGATCACAAGAACTATTATATGGCATATTCACAGATTTTAGCAATACAATTGAAAAAATTATTTTACTGAATACCATGAAAAAAGTGTTGATGAATATTTTGGTAAGTTTAATTTACGATTTATTAGTATTTTATCATTATAGAGTATTAAATTAACAATTAAATAATTAAAACTATATACGGTGTTTACCAAGACTGCTTGCTCAGAGCGAGATAAATACTGAAAATGATACTCCTAATGAGCTTTTCACATCCTTTGAGATTGCTGCATCTAGAAATACCATAACAAAAAAACCGCCTGTCGACGCTATTTTTAAAATAAATAGTGAATATATACCTAGGCATAATATAAATCGCCTCCCGTTTAAAAATTTTAAATCTTAAATGTCATTTACAGATTATGAAGGTGCGCTTTTGGTTTTCCCAATAATTTCACTGAATAAGCCAGATTATTTGCCAATCGAGATGATGCTTACATAAATTTGGATAAAAGAGTTACAAAACACTCTATTTCACATCAAGAAATTAATAACTGCGAAGCTATATCAGCGATTGGATCATATATTCAATCAATACAGTCCCTTAGATTGCTAATTTTGGATAGATCGTTTCGGAGATATGTATTTAGAAAAAGAAAATTCTCAGCTGAGCGCTTTTTAATTGGTAGTTAGTAAACTATTATGCTTTAAATTATTGTAAATTTAATTTTATTATCTTTATCCTATATAGGTACATTAGGACCTATCTGTTTGTAACCACCTAGTTAAGAGATGGCATTTTTAGATATGGTGTATTTCAGTCACAGCTAACTTTAGACACAGTGTAAGTATTTTTTTTTTATTCGCGCGCTAAATTTGCCTGAATAGTAGCACATGTTAGAGTTTCTTGTGTTTTTTTGGGATATATATATACTTTTAGCTATTTTAATTCATATTTATTATTATCTCAGTGATTTTTTTTCGAATAATTAACTGATTTTTGTATTTAATATTGAGAGAAAGATATAGGGGTAGTCAAATATGGTTTTGGGTCTGGATAACCTCTCTAATGAATCTTCTTATTTAAAATGCGAAATTTGGTTTATTTATTTTCTCTTAATTATCTTCGTGCTTTAAGTATGCTTATTAATATTATCGAACTTCAATTTTTTATGTTATAATCGGAAGTTTTAAAAAATCTTCTATTTTACTATACCAAAATTTAACTTATTTTTAGGTTAATATTTAATAATTTATACAACAATAGAGCGATTTTTTAATGCAAAAAATTCATAAAGTTATATTTATTAATTAAAATATTTTAATAATTTTTATTTATTTTTTTGTTAGTTTATTCTATTTAAAGAATTAATAGTATATTTTTTAAGTGTGTATTCTAATTAATACACGAGAAATACGGGGTGCATTTTTCAACGCTATTTTGTCTGAATAGAAAAAATCCAGAAACGAAAATCCATTGTTGGTATCACTTGAAAATTTTATGCACCATCTTGATTTCTAGGTCAGTAACATTGTAGGGTTGTCTTGAAATCGGCTGTAGTGCTAGGCATATAAAAAATGAGAATTGCAGGGTGTAATATTTACTACTGGATAATTCTTAATTTTTATTATAGTCTTTTAGGTTTATTTCAGTTTTTTTTGCAAAATTATTAAATCTGGTATTTTTTATCATAGTTCAATAATTCGATAAATTTTATTAAATTATTTTAATTTCCGGGATAATTAAATATTTTTTAGTATTTTTTTAATGGTAGATAAACCATTTATATGGAACAATAATTTTTTATTTACACCAAAACTTTGATACACACGGGATAAATAAGCTCTATTTAGGTTTAAAAAATTCTGTAATTTTACTTTCCATTCTCATTTTGGATTTTAATTATTTATGTTAAATGGGTGTAAAATATTGTTTGGATTTTATAGGTTTTCAATCAAAATAGTACCAAAAAAATTTCAAGGCGCTTTTAGTGCTCATTTTTAATAAAAATATTTGAATTCAAGCTAAAAACGATACAACTAGAGCTGTTTTTAATGTCAATTAGTTATACTGTGATTCGATCGGGGAAAACGAATAAACTATATATCATAAATGCTATTTACCATATGGCATCAAGAGTATCCATTAAAATTTAGCTTGTTTGAGAAAAAATAGCCGAGGAAAAGTTTAGTTGAAAAAGTTCCGCTCCTCAAAAGACTCTCCCATATATCAACTCTTGACTATATACTTTCATTTGCTAGTAATATTTATAAGTCTTATCACTTTCACTGGTGGTAGACTGTTTTAGACCTACCAAAATTAGTCAATTGTGTTCAATTAAAATACATAAGTCCTGAGGCCCTAAAAAATATTGGTATGATTTAGAATAGCAGCAAATAATAAATTTACTTTTAAATTTTAAACGAATAAATAGATTCGTATATTTAAAGAGATCTGTATGGGAAAGTGTAAAAATATAATTTCAAAGTATTTTATCAGCTTAGTGTACAGATAATAATTATAACTTAACCCTTTCCGAGACCGACATTCAAAAACTAATATAAAATCATAATTGGATAAGCTAATAATAATTTATTTATTATTGGATGTATCTATGAATAAAGCCAATAGTTAGCTATTATTATATATTCATATATCAGATTATCATTTGGTTGGATATATTTCGTAGTTCAGCAAAGCCAACTGCATCTGAAAGGGTTAATTCGTTTAGGTTCACATTATTCGATAAAAGATGCAAAGTATTTAGGGTCACTTTGATTATAGCTAATAATCTTAATGAATTAAATAAGATTTAATATACATCAATAATTGGATAGATATCATAATATTAGGCGAATAATGGAATTATTAAGTACTCCTTTTTCACTTATTAGCTCTTTTAGGGGCGGTTGGCTTTGTTGAACTACCTAATCTATCCAACCATAATACTTTCTGATTAATCAGTATTTGTTAATAATAATCTTTAGTATATAACTTCAGAGTATCCAATAAAAAATATGTTAAAATATACTTATCCAATTATAAATTTTAAAATAGTTTAACAGTGCTGGCCTCGGAAAGGGTTAACTCTTTCCTGGGCAGTAGACTATTTATGATTTACCAGCATAGCCAAGAATAGCCAATTAATATTATTTTATTTCGAGAAACATTTAGCTATTCGCCTTATGGGAATAGTAAGCAAATAATATAAAAATTCATAAAATCGCTAGTGAATCTGTAAATTGAATATTTTAACGACCCTTGGACGGAAAAGAGTAAATAATGGTTCTCAGAAAGTAAAAAAAGTTGCAAAATAAGAAAAGAATAAGCATTTAATCTATAGCAGCAATTTATTTAAGATTTATTGCTTACTAGAGACATTTAACTCGGGGCTTTATACTTTTATTAATTTACTTTATCTCTGTTGAACTATATTGAATTTTATCACTACTTATTATAAATGTATATATGGTATGTTAAGTATAATATTTTTAGTGACTTATTTCTAGAAATTAACTAGTTTATATAAAAAGTTCATGAGTAAAAAACTACATTTTCAATCTTTCAAGTTTAAACTGCCATTAATTAGCGTAACCAAAATTCTTCAAACCAGTACCTGTGATGTTTTGAGTTAATGAGAGTAAATTTTTTTACCGCTGGTATTCTGTTGAGCTGGGGGAGATTGTTGGATTGGTAAATAACTCACTTCTCATTCATTTGCTACTCAGTAGGATATCACTAATTATTGGCTTAATCGATTGTTATGTATGAGTTAATAATAAAATATTGTTGGCTAAAAATTCAAAGAATAGACTAATTAAAAAAAAATAAGACGCTGCTGGTCTAATAAAAGCTTGATTTTTTAAACTTATATACTAAATCCCAATTAGCGATAGCTATGCATTCATATTAAAATCAACAAAGTTCATCTGAATGGCTATTGGATGTTTCTTAAAAGCATTGGACAATAGCAATGATAGAGGTAATCAAGCACTGTTTTTGTGCGAAGTGGTTTTGTTTAGTTAAAGTGAAAATTTTTTTAGCATACTTGATATTTATCACTCCTCCTTTGGCCATTAATCTAGCGTTAACCTTTTACCCAAAATACATATAACATACACAACTCTAAAAAATGTCAGGCCTAGATCCAAAGAATCTGCCTGCCACTGAGGACGAAATCGATTTCTCCGATCTTGAAACAAAATATTCTGAAAAATTTCTAGAAGATTCTCTTGATAATGTTGTTCTAATCGATAACCTTCCCATCGTAGATGAGAAAAAGGAATCTAAACTTGTTGCCTTGATCAAAAAAATTACTAAAAAACTAGGCGAAATTAAAGAAGATGGTATTCATATGCCAAAAGAATCAGTAGATGGAAACTCAGTCTCTAAGGGATACGCTTTTGTTGAATTTTCAACAGCCGCTCAAGCTGCTGATGTTATTAGAGAACTTAATGGCTACAAGCTTGACAAAACGCATATTTTGAATGTCAACTCATTTATGGATGTTGAAAAATATTCAAAAGCCTCTGATACCTATGTTGAACCACCAAACACAGAATTCGTGCCTATGGATCACATGAAATACTGGTTACTTGACGAACAAGCCAGAGATCAATTCTGTATGCAACATGATCAAGATTTATCTACAAACTGGAACAACAGAGGTACCTCTGTAGAAAATATTGTCACCCGCAAAGGCTGGACCGAGACTTACTTCCAATGGAGCACTTTAGGAACTTATCTAACAACCTTACACAAACAGGGTGCTGTTTTGTGGGGTGGACCAACTTTCCAAAAAATAGTTCGTTTTATTCATCTTGGTGTAAAGATGGTTGACTTTAGTCCCTATGAATCGTACTTTATAACCTTTTCTCCGGAACCAATCGATTTAGAATCTGTTGACGCTGTCCTAGGCCCAGGAAATGAACATCTGAACCCATATACTGAAATCGACTCTGGAAACAACTTCTGTGTATGGGAAGTAAAAACAGGTCGTCTCCTTAGATCTTTCCCATACGCTTCAAATTCCGACGGTGCTGCTATCACCAAGTTTGGATGGCCTTGCTTTAAATGGTCCTCAACTGAAAGATATTTAGCCCGCATTACCCCAGGCTCAAAGATATCAGTGTATCAAGTCCCAGATATGGGGTTGGTAGGAAAAAAGAGTATTCCTATTCCTAATGTTGTTAACTTTGAATGGCGCCCATCTGATGACCCAAAACAAATGAATAAAAAACTTCAAGACGTTTTGGCTTATTGGATACCCGATGCTGATAATCAACCCGGAAGAATTGTTTTAGTTTCAGTTCCAGATATGGAGGTTATTAAAACTAAAAACATCATTAGCATTAAAGATGTTGCTTTCTACTGGCACCCCAGTGGTCAAGCTCTTTGTGCTAGGGTCCAAAGGTTCACTAGATCAAAAAAATCTACATTCACTAGTCTCGAAATATTTAGACTAACTGATAAGACTATTCCATCTGAAAATGTCGAGTTAAAGGATAATGTAGTCGTCTTTGCATGGGATCCTAGATCTAACAATCTTAGATTTGCCATAATCCACGTAGCAGACGCTACACCACCTCCCACTAACCCAAGAGGAATGGCTACATCTGTTGTAAAATCGAATGTTAGCTTTTATCAATTCGTCCGCACCAAGACTAAACTAGCTAGCAAAGAAGAGTTTGTATTAATCAAAACCTTGGATAAGAAAAACACTACATCCCTAAACTGGTCGCCTAGGGGCCGCTATATAATTCTCTCAACGTTGAGAACTACTACCGCTTGGAGTTTGGAATTCTATGATACTGAAGCTGAGGTGGCTAATGCACCCAAGAACTCGATTTCAGAAAATTCTATTTATCTATTAAACTCGTCTGAGCACTTTGGAGTTACTGATTTGGAATGGGATCCAACAGGTAGATATGTAATTACATCAGCCTCTGCATGGCGTCACTCTAACGATAACGGTTATGCCATTTGGGACTTTAAAGGTGAGCAATTGCATAAAGCGTCAATTGACCTCTTCAAGCAGATTTTGTGGAGACCTCGCCCACAATCACTTCTTGATAACTCTACCAAGGCTAAGATCCGCAAAAACCTTGATACATACTCTGAAAGCTTTGATGAACAGGACCGTATCCTTGAATCTGCATCATCCATTGAACAACTTAACCATCGCCGCAGATTGTTTAGTGAATGGAACAGCTGGAGAAAGGCTGTTTCTGAGCGCTTGGAGAATTTGGCATCTGAAATACCTGACGCAGAATCATTTAATAACAAAATATCGGAACAAGATTATGAGATCATTGAAGAAATCGTTGAAGAGCTTATTGATGAAGTATCCGAGCTAGTTTAACCTAAAAGTTTTTTAGTTTAGTACCACATTAATATTTATATGCCTTTTTTTTTTTTTTTGAGCTAATATTACTGCCTCTATATATAAATATATTAATCACGAGCTCAAGAAAGTGTTTTGTTTATTTATTTAATAGTTTTACTTGCGATCGACTTCATTTATTTTGAAAAATTAAACTTGATAAAATAGAATTTACCCATACATTTATAAATACAGACTAATACCTCATCGAGCTGATATGCCTAAAAGACAAACCCATCATTACCTCCTCAAAAATTCATAGCTAATAGGTTAAATTTAATTATAAAAAACGACAATCCTCAATGCTTTTTGAGCTATTTGTTTTTGTAAGAGAGATTCTTTTGGGGATCAAAACATTTTCTATTAAATTTTTCCTGCTTAACATTAGATTTCATTTTTAAATTAAACTAGGCTATATTATCAAATTTTTTACTTTTTCTATTCAATAATTACAGCTAATTACTACTATCAAATAAAATTATTGGTAAAATATTTCTTTTCTACCTAGGGATCTCCCATATACAGAAATTATACTAAATTTATTTCAGTTGAAAAAAAAAAAAAAAAATCAAGTAAAAAATAATAATAATAGCTACTAATTATAATCCGTACTATACACATGCTATGAAATAATATAAATCAGAATGAAATGGATCACCGGTATATTATATCTATATTATAAATAAAATTATAACACAAATAATTAATGATATATTTTATCTATAGATAATAATTAAAAATCTACCCCGGCTATAGTAAGAGATATTAGGAGAAATACAAAGAAAAAAATCTAATTTTAAAATTTGAGGTTTTTTTATTTTATTTTAGAGGTAAAACAGACATATTATAAAATGAAAAATTTCACCTGATTATATTAAATGTAAATATAAAAATAAACATTAGATAGGAATATGAAATAAGTAAATAAAATTTAAAATTAATAAAAAAAAAATTACATGTTCAAATATTAAGGCTCTGATTATTTATCTATTTAATAACAATGACTATAAACAAAATTAATGTTTTTTTATTAAATATCATATTTTGTAAATTAATTCTTGAAAATTAATTAGAATAGTTTGTTCTTTAACAAATTAAAAAATACATAAAATTATTTGTTTTTATATACTAACTATATGTGTGTTGTATAAGTATTTGATTTAAATCAATATTAATATATATTATAAAACTATAAATTATTAATTACAAGATATTTTCTATTTAAGATTTTAAGAATATCAGTTAGGTATTTAATAATAACATAATTAAACACTGAAATATATGAATGATCAAGTTAAAAATAAAAAAACCCCCAGGATAATATTTTTTTAAATTAATTAATTACTCGAATTTTTATTTTATAATTTTAAACTTATTGTTATAAATTCAATATAAAAACATAAATTTTAAAGTATCTAAATTTTAATCCAGTTTTTTTATGATTTACCTAAACTTGAAATTAATATTAATTTATTCTTTTTCGTAATTTTTATATTAGCTTCTTTATTTTAATAGTTTTATATGAAATTTTATAATGTAATATTTTAATACTCACAAACAGATTCGACAACTAATACGATCATTAATTCAATTTATGGAAAATTTTAGCCTATATAAAGCAGAAAAAAAGGATATAAAGATAGGTTTTGACACTATTCTGATTAATTAAATGTTTTATTTCTTTAATAAACACTTTTAAATGACGGGAAAAAATTTCTTTCTAATATTTTCTTACTAAATATCAAATTTAATATTTAAATGGTATAGAATCTAATATTGACTCTAATTTAATCGAAATTTATAATTAATTTTAATAAATAAAACTATACTTATTTAAAGACCATAAAATGTTATCGAATACAAATATATATTATTAAATCCGATAAAACGAAGCGATTTATTGTATTAAATTTAAATATAACTAAATTTAATACATAATTGCCATATTATTATATAAAATTTAAATTTAAATTTAACTATATTTAACTATATTTAATATATAAATACAATATTATAATAAATTGGCTCCTTTATTTGGTATCATTTCTAGAAAATAGAACGATATAACCTCTAATAAAAATAATTACTGATTAATATTTAAATAAAAATCATGAATAAAGAAAAAAAAGGTATATTTCTAGCTAGATTATAACTACCTTATGATGTAATAAGTAATTTTAGCTGTTACTAAACCATTTTAAATAATATCACAAATGTTCAATTAAATTAAAAAATAGATCTTTACATTTAATAATAATTTAAATAAAATAGGTAAAATATTTTTTAAAATTAAATTCTCTAAAAAAATAGTGTCTAAACATACATCGAAAACTGAATTAACTTTAAAACAAGAAAAATTCAAATTTAATATCCAATATGCTTTAAAAAATATTTACAGGTTAAATTTGAGTTCAAATAAGTAATAAAAAATCAAACTATAACATTTGAAAATATATAATGTGATATTAAATCTAAAATTCAAGGACATTTCACAATAAAATTATCAAAAATCATCATTTTAAAGTTAATATAAGGTTCTTTTTTTATTCAAAAATATAATTTAAGCTAAAATAAAATTTTATCTTTCACTATAAACCAAATTCATCATAATAAAAGCTTCCTTGTTCTTTTTGGATTAAAAATTTTTATTGATATTAAATATAAGCATTAAATTTCGATAAAAAATTCAAAAAATGAAAAATTAGATAATATACTTTTTTTTGGATGGGGGGGGGGGTTATGTTAATTTTATTTTTAGGTTTATATGAATCATTGTGTGATTAATGAATAATAATTTTAGATTATCAAAGTAGACTTTTTGAATAATTTCATGAATTATAATATTTAGTGGCTGTTTTTTTTATGGCATAAAAGAAATATCTATAAAAAAAACTTTTGAAATTCGATTACTTTCATTATTTTCCTTCTTATTACTCATTTTATCTTATTAAAGCTCAAAATATAGTTTTATTATATATGAAAATCTAATTAAATATTACTATTGACTGCATAAAGTCGTCTTACCGAAAAATTGGCACTCCATGAATACAATAAAGTATAACGATATAGCTGCGTAAATATATTAATGTCGCTGGTTTAGATCAATCATGTGGAGTAGGAGCTAAATATTAGGCAAAAAACAATACAGAATACAAGATATATTGAAATTTTATAAAAAAAAAAAAAGGGATTAGCTAATGATAAATAAATTTATAATTGCTATTTTTAAGATATTTCTAAACCTCATTTTATTATATCAACACAGGAGCAAATTTATCAATTTTTTAATAAAATTTTTGATTAATAATTTAGATATATCTTTATAAAAGTTTTAATCAAAGTAAAAAATTCATTTTTTTTCATAATTGAACGAATTTTATATAAAATCTAAGAAAATAAAGTCATTTATTTTTTAATATCATTCATTAACTATATATCTTTTATGAAATATTCATTAATAATTTTAATATCTATTTATTATTTATTCGAATAATATCTCGTTATATTCAATATTTACACTATAAAGTCTTTTTTTTATGATCTCAACGAATTCAATTTTGTTGGAACGAGCTTAATTCAATGACTGCTTGTAACTTCAGTAATCCAGCCTACTTGAAGCAATGCCTGGGTGGATCTTTCGGTTGGTAGATTGATCCCATTTCCCTTTAGGTACGCAGCCGGTAGACCGGCAGAGGAATTTATTAGTATTAGAATATTAGTTTTTGTATGCCTTGCACTGAATTTCTATTTTTTTAGTTTATTTACCGCGTATTTTCTATTATTGTTATCGTACCAATAAAATTCCGTGATTAAAAAAAAAAAAAAAAAAGTCTTTTTTTTATATTATAACAGTAAAATTTGTTTCATTGGGTTAAATAGTGGTATATTTGATAAATTTAATGAAATCAGCATAATAATTGTTATTTTTAATTGTTATTTCGATTTTGTAATGTAAATCACACAGCTGATGAATCTACTTAAACTTTCCCAGCCTTTTAATCTTTAGAAATAGCAAAAATATGCAAAATTTGTGTAATTTTTTAACTTACAAACTATATTTCAGGGTATATGGTCTTATTAAAAATTGATATACCGTGAAATATATAATAAATTAGAAGTTTAGCTCTAATATTATTTTTAGATTAAATTGAGGAGGGATATATAAATAATTAATATTTTTGTAAGTTATTTCTTGAATTTTGATGGTAAATAAATTTATAATATCCTTATGTTACTCTTAATTATTATTACACATTATTTCAGCGATAAATCTATTGTGGTACAATATATTATTATTAGTAAGAGAGGGTGAGGTGAAAAACTAAAACTAAAACTAAAAGTTATATACAATTCCAAGAGGGTGATAATTATTAGATAAAAATTTTTGAGATATAGCTCGAAGTAATTATATACAGATGAAATGTAATGTAATATGGAAAAAATGGAGTACGATATCTATAAAAATAAAATGTGCTAGCCATAATAAAATCACTTAGAAGGAGATATACCAACATATTTTATGTTTAAAGGATGTTTATAAATTTTGGAGAGACGAAAGAAATATTTTAGAATGAAGTATTGTAGAGATAGGATACCTTCAGAAATCTATTTTTACGATCTTGATAATTGAATAATTACGCGCATAAATTATATGATAATAATAATGATAAAAATTAAATATTTATTAATTTTAATTTAAAGGTATTTGATTAAGCGTTGAGTATTCAAAGTGAGTTCAATTTATTTAATAATTATTTCTAGTCGTAAAATATATAATCTTTAATATTTTTATTCTCTTTAGAGAGTTTGAGATATAATTAATTTTTATTTTTATATTATCTTAGTTATCATCTACTCAAGTTAAATTTTGAGGTGAGAAAACCGAATAATATTTTTGGGGTCAAATATAGCTTTTTAAAAATATAATCCAATAATTTTAAAGTATAGCGAATTAAATCTCTATTTTAAATAAAAATAAAAAATTTAAGTTAAAAAATAAAAAATAAACTAATATTTACGCACAAGTTAATTAGGCATATAAAAATATATCTATTACAATATAGTATAAGTTAAATTTTACACAAACATTTTTCATTGCTGGAAATTTATTAAGTTTAAAACTAGACTTAAGTAAGGCTAAAAAATGAATCTATACGTTAATTGGAGTTTAATATGCGGTTATTTTATTGTTTAAATTACATAAGTTTTCTTAGCTGAAAATAACTATTAAAATAAAAAACTCTAAAAAAAATCCCTTTTATGTAAAGGGTTTTATTTATTTATCTATGAATACAAGGTATTCAGAAAGAATATTTTATTTTACGCTATATACCTAAAAATTATAAGAATTATGTATATCAAAATAATTTACGATGTTTATAAGTCTTTTGATTTATTAATTTGATTTATTTAGTCGAATTTTGACATAAAATATGAAATCAATAAGATTACATCTATTTATAGTGTTTTTTTAAGAATAGCAGACGTGATCAACTATAAACTAAAAAAAAAATAGTAAAATTAGTTTTAGAGTAGACTAAAAATATATAATAGTAAAATAATTCGATAAAAAATTAGGCACACAAAAAATTTAATAAGATAATAATAGCAATCGAGTTCACTATATATATATATATATATATATTTATAGCTTTAAAATTATTTTTATTGATCAAATCAACTTGTATATCTTGAAGAACTAAACATGAAATTATACCTTTTTTCTTTATTCAACCTATTATTTCTACTCCGTTTTACAACTATTAATATTCATATTTTAATAAACCAAATATATTTAGTTTATTCAAAAATTAATGATCTTTATTAAAAAGATGAAAATATATGATATAACTTTTAATAATAGAGGTAAATAAAAATATCTTTTTCAATTAATATTCATAATAGTAAAATTTAATTTTTAAATATATTACATAATTTTTTATTTCGATAATAAAATTACTAAAAGTGAAATATAGCAGCTAAAAATTTTATACTTCGATATCAATTAAATTAGTGTATATTTTAGCTAAATTTCTAACGAAACGAACTCCCATACCATCATGATTATAGATCAATCTTTTATAACCAAAAAACCACAAATATCTTGATCTAAAATATAAAAAAAATTATTGCGTTAATAAATAAAACATTAAATTTAGTAAATAAAAGTATACTAATTTTCAAAATAAGCTTTTTGTACAATATAGTAAAGCAAATAATTAGAATTGTGTTACGAGTGATACTATAATATTCACAATATTATAAAAACATTGGTCAAATATTTAATTTGAATTAGATTAATCAAAAATACCAAGGTGCAAAGAATTGAAAGTATACTCTGATTTTCTACAGTTTAATATTCCCGTGAATATTTAGCACATAAAGCATAGGTATTTTTATCTAAAAATGGCGATTTTTTTTTTTTTTATATTTATACTAACTAATAAATAATTATATGCAGGGTGTTATATACCAAAAATAAAAATATAACTAAGAATTACGCTGAGATGTTTGCAATAAGTATCAAATAATCAACATCGTTGGAAAGTTAATTTATCTATTTTTCAGATGTTAGTAATGTAGCGGATTATTAATGTAAGTAATAAAAAATATCGTAGACTATTACGAAATTTAAATTCCAAGACGTGCTTTATGTTTACCCCAAAATAAAGATAAAGCGGATGAGAATATAAGAAAATATATAATATATTAGCTTTAAACCCAGTAAGAATGTTTTATAATGTAAATCTATAAGAAAAAATTCAAAAAAAATATACGAGTTTTACAATAATAGGTTTAAATGATATAAGTTTATTTTATCCTTTATGTTAAGTTTCAAATACTCAACGGGTGGATATTATAAGTTTTATTGTGTTATTATATACTAAACTAATGATAAATAACGATATTAAGGTGCTAGTAACTAGAGGTTATATATATGGTTGCTAATACTAAGTTTAGGAGATAAGCTTGATAAGGAAAACTAAAAGATTAAACGACTTGTCTTTTCAGCTTAAGGAAAAGGCAGTCGTTTAAATACCATGGTTGCTAATTGCATTTTTCTTGTACTGTATGGATTTTCATCTGCACTTATAGTTCCTATTGTTCTGTATGTGTAAATCCATTTTCTTCATTGTTTGGCTTAATTGTAAGAATAGTTTCTTACATTATCTCCCTTCTCTATTTAATTTCCCATCAATTGGTTGGGCCATGCTGATTAATTTTATTATTCAAATATTATTGGCTCTTAAGTTTTGAGGTTAA
>LSSN01001927.1:0-13704 GCA_001970855.1 Smittium culicis
GGCCATAAGAATTATTGGTATTTTATAGAGTATCAACAAATAACAATTATAACTATAAATCGCAAACGAATCATAAAATTGGATTTTTTTAAAGAGTGTTGGACAGGAAAGGGTTAAAAAAATCGAACTTATTATTTCTCTAATAGTTGAAAATATATTAATTACTTGCTGTTATTCTCCAGTCAGCCAATACTTTTTAAGATTCCAGAATTTAACTATTATAGCTGAACTCAGTTGGCTATATTTGGTAGATCAAAAATATTACACCATCCGCAAAAGGGCTATTCTCAGTTTCAATCACAACATCTATCGGTTTAACTTTATGTTATATTCAGAAAGAAAATATTTCACGATCTATACCATTTCTCACTATTTTACAAGTTTACGACTTTTCTTCTATATCTGAATATAGTGCTTTGTAATTTTATATTTTGTGCCTTAGAGTTCGCGATTTACCAGCGATATCTGTTTGCATTTAAAAGAGCTACACCGATAGAAAGTAAGACAATCCCCATTTCAACTGTAAAGGTTATTTTTTATCTCCTCATACATGCTATTTATAACATTGAGCGATTTTAATCAGTTATCTAGGACAAGTAAAGTCCATGTCATTTTATCAATTTCGCAATTCCTCAATTTAATAACAACTATATATCTCAATTGTAGCTGTACGTACACCAGCAACTAAGTTTTTAGAGATTATATAATATTTACTTAAGATTAGCATGCATGCTAAAGAGTTTTCTTTCGAGCTGGTAATATAATTTTTTCTTCAGAAAAAGTACAAATCTTATCCAACTTATACTATCCCGAGTAGGAGATTGATCCGCGAAATGTAGGCCCTGTATTTGAAGGTAAGTATTGATTTCAGATAAGTCTCGTAGAAGCTCTTTTATCCGCTAACAATAATAAAACACTAACGCATTCTAATTCCTAAAAAAAAAAAAAGCAATATTAAGTAGCGTTGTTTTCCATCGCTACTTTAGTCCAATAGAGCCAAAAATTTCACTTGCTTTCGATGAGCTCCCATATGTACGCATACGATTTTTGTTTCTAGTTCAATGAACATATTACTGTGATTATTTATTTTCTCTTTAGCTTCTATATACAAAACTTCTATATAAAATTAGCCATCTGTTAACGACGAAACTACAATAAACACTATTGAAAAAAACGTTCAACAGATATCTCTCGCCATAAACTCGAACACAAAAATAAACTATCAAGTAAGTTTTTAAGCATACATCACCTTCATTATATTACCGCTATATAGCGCATTCTTAAAATGAACATGTTCTAGTTACTCATTCATTAAAAAAATAATTTTTTAGGTAAACGTAGAGTTTGTTTCTAAAGTTACAAAAAAATCATGGTTTGTCACGTCGACGGAAAATTTGCCATGGGAAAGGTGGATATTTCGTATTAAGTTACGGAATTCGAATGAGAGTAATAATATTTTTTTCTCTTTTATCTTAAAAAACAGTTTGATGATTCATAGCTTTGAGCTTTTAAACCCAAAAAGAGTACATTTAGTGTGTGATTTTATAAATCCCTACATTCCAATTTCATCACTTAAGAAATTATTAAGCGGAATTTAATTTGTACTTATTAACCACTAGCTTTATTGCTTAGTGTTATTTGCTTTGAACTTTTGTTTTCAGCTATATTTTTATATTTTCCGTCGCATCAACGATATTATTAAGAAATAGACACAATTGAAATGACTCTTATAGTTAATAATCACTAAATTTATTACATTTAATCAACAATATTGAACCTATTTTTTTGAATAGCTAGTGATAAACTTAAAAAGGCAGGAGTCGAAGTTGTTCGAACCATACTGTTTCAAATACTTAAAGCGTCCGACGAAAATAGGGACCACATTCCAGCAATCACGTCTAGCGAGCCTGGTCAATTTCCGTTCAGAGTAAATAAAATTTGGTTTTTTTAATCAAATACTCTACTATTCTTTTTTCATACTCTTTTGTTTTTTTTTTATAAAATTAATTTACTTTTTTTCAATCTAGGTCGAGTTGATTCCTGGCTCGGCTAAATGGGGCTCAGTTCTTAAGAACCTGCTTTAATGCAACTTTTTTTAGCTAAACCCCCCCCCCCTTCTATTTTTAAATAGAATTAAGTCTTGTAGTTTAATGGCTTACCCTAAAGGCGAAAAAAATTCGTGAAATTACAGCACGCTGCTATAAACCATCATAAAATTTTGAATTCTGGGCGAAAAACAGCTATAATCTAAAAAGTTCACAAATGCATATCAATTTTTTTTTATATATATTTTGGGAATTTGTATAATTAGCGAGTGATATATGCAAAATCATAAAATGCTAGAACTGAATTTTTTAATTTCGTATTACCAATTTTGAGAGCTTTATATAAATAAATATCATCTATTTGTTATTATATATAATACCTTTTCTCCAATTGTGTATTATGACATTAATTTTTGTTGGTAAGTATTAATAGCGAATTTTTAATATTTTATCATTTTTCTAACAAACTTGTTAAAATTACAAGGCATATTAAGTTAAAAAAAGATCTATTGTGTGAATGATAATATAAATTTCAAGTTTAATTTAATTTTACAAATATTATCAAATTTAAAGAAAAATGTAGAAATAATGACTCGTAATAATTTTTTTTCGCAAGCGCAAACATGGATACTAGTATCAAAAACTTATGAGACTAGTAAATCAACGGAGATGTTTCTGTTAATGGGGAAGACGAATATCCTTGGTAACCATAAACACCCATTGCTTTTTCTGTAGCGTCGTGAATATTAGGTGAAGATGATATTATTGCTATGGGAGATGCTGCTCGTAATGAGCTTGGGGATGCTGCTCTTAATGTATTTGGCGATGCTGCTCGTAATGAGCTTGGGGGTGCTGCTCTTAGTGCATTTGGCGATGCTGCTCGTAATGAGCTTGGAGATGCTGCTCGTAATGAGCTTGGAGATGCTGCTCTTAGTGCGCTAGGCGAGAATATTGGTATTGAAGATAAGTTAGTGGAATTAGATTTCATTCCAATATCACCATAAAACCTTTCAGGTTGGATTATTTCATGGCCTATAGGACTATTGTTTATATAAATTTCAGTTTTGGGTGTAGTGAAAGTTTTTTCGAATGCGCTGATATTAGCGTCGTTGATATGAAGATTTTCAAATCTGGGTATATATCCGCTATTAATAATCGTATTGGTATTTGGATTTAAAGGCGAACTATTAGATATAGAATTGTTGTAGGAGTTTATGCTTTGGTATCCAAAGGAAGCGAAATGCAGTGTTTTGGGTGCAGTAAGGAACGATTTCTTTGAGAAGAGGGATACTGACTGCTTTTTAGTTTCCAAGAATTCGTCATGTAGCACATCGGATTTAATTTTAAAGTTATTAGAATTGAGTTTAGAGAAAGGTTTGATTATATCCTTTTTAGGGGATGTGTTTACTATTTTGTAAATGTAGTTTTTCCCAGAGTTGTTGTCCCAATACTCTTGCTCATTAACAATATAGTTTATACAGAATTCAAGGGAACTATTTTTACTAATAGACTCGCCATTGCTTATATTTTCGGGAAATTTTAAGGAAAATGAAAATATATCTTCGCCGACCCAATTTTCAGTAGGTTTAGAGGCCACTCTAGTAAACTCTGCTTCTAATTCATTAATTGTTTTCCATATATCAAAAGTATATCTAATAGATATCTTTTTCTCAAATCCAAGGTTATGAACTCTAACTGTGCCAAAAACAATGTGTTGTGTGTCGTCAAAAGTTATCTTTTCTAAGAGGACTTTTCTTGGAGTAGAGTTCATATAACTACGGTCAGGTCCATTCTCTTCTATTAGTATTATTTCGTTTTTATTTGGGGTTTCTTTTTTGGTAATTTTTGGGTAAGCTTCTTCGCTGTTTGAAGAATCGCCGTCTTCAGATTCGTTATTGCGGCTACACATTGATGGTGGTTGTATTTTCAAAAAGTATTTAACGCCTATATCATTGCTAAAAATCACAGCTTTTGATCTTATTCTCGCTGCCTGAAAATCGGTTTCTGTTCGTTTCAAGCACGATTTCAATGGGGTATATTTTATTCCGTAGTATGGGTATGGCATACTGCTTATATTTCCGTCCAGGAAAGAGCTAGTTCTTCCATTACCTTCATTTTCTTGTGTTTTTGGAGGGAATCTTTTGTCATATGCAGTAACAAAGGATTTTACTAATGAACTGATGTTAGGGTTCACTCTTTTCAAAGGTTCAGAGTCATGACTTTTTTCTTTATCAGCTGACACGGTAAAATACATTTTATTTTTTTAGCTGACAATAATTCCTATAAAGGGATACTGTTTCTAGAGTTTAAAAAAATAGTGTGGCTAATACTACAAATATTTTAATATTTTGAATTATATTCCCTAATTTTCTCAGAGGGGAGATATTTATTCTTATATAAATACAAAAACTAATATAAAAATGCAGGAATGGGACTGTAGATTTTTCAGGATATTAATAAATAAATATGTGTTTTTTCTACTGTTGAGTTTTTATACTTTCAGAAAATTTCAAGGGGCTTGCTAATTTGCATGATAGGAATTTATTAGTATATATATATATATTTATTTAAATATTCTAGACCACATTAAATAATAACGTATAATACAAGCCCATTCTTTCATCTGCATTTTTTTTTTTTTGGCTTCATGCGGTTCTGTTAAGCGCTTAAGTGGGAGAAAATCTAGAATTGGGTTGGATAAACAAGATTTGTGGAAACTATTGTTGATTAATAGTAATAATAAAAGGTGGAGATGGAAAATGAAAACTTGCAATTTATAATTGCAAATAGAAAATCGTTTAAGGGTTGTCAATAAAATTATAAACAATGACGTGTGTATTCATAATCAGAGAGCGATATTTGCAAGCAAATTACTAGAGGCAAATTATACTCAATCACTAGATGTAAATTATACTCAATCGCTAGGAGAAAATTATACTCAATTACTATGCGTGAATTATCTTGAATATATAATTGCGAAAAGTACATAATATTGCGCTTCTAACTACTACATATAAAAAATATACAGTTACTGCCAAAATATGCTGTAAGTGATTACTGCCCAAAATAAGTTGAAAAGAACTACTATCTAGACTGTAAGTAATATGAATTTTCATACTAAATAAATGACTGCATGAAATTAGCATTCATGAAACTAAAAAGTATTTTATTTGGTCTATTTTAGCTAAAGACCTTTCTTGTATCATAGCAGGCAAGATTTGTTAGGTAAAATACTATCGGCGTTATATAAGTAGATGGTTTTAATTTACTTAGTCTGCGCAATAAAGTATACACCGCACATATGTAATAATTTATATTTTTATTTCATAAAGGTCTAAAATCCCAATGGCGCTTAATATCGCTAGCACAGGTTTTAATTTAAAGCTAATTCATCGGCAAGGTGGAGGCAATAGTTAGACAATAAGTACTTACATAAAGCTATACGAAAATCTAAGTTCTTAAGAATAAGACTTTTTTAAATAACACGTTATTTTTTGTTTTAACAACATAAAAAAACCTTAACCAGTCTAGACGAAAACAAGTTATAAACCTTCAGCGATTGAGTGCTTTTAACCCAGATATTATTTTACATAAAGTACAATAATTTGATCGATAAGAGAGATGATGAAGAAGTGCGCTTTTCTAGCATTTTGCCTCTTACGCTGTTTCTGTTTTTTGTCACTCGATTGGCAAATAATTATATGAGTGCTCAACCATACTCAAAAAAAGTAGAAAAAGGGTTGTCAAAAAAACAAGTTAGTAAATAATGCTTACTTATCGCTGCCATATTCGCTATATCATATTGTGATCTACGGAAAACCTCGCTTGAGAAAAAAACGAGTGAAAATCCATCTAAAAATTTTAAAAAGAAATGACATTACAAATGACAAAATATGCTCATTTTAAATTCGCCCGCCATTCTTTCCGTCTTACAAGGGCTCCCATTAATAATTTCGCGCCTAATTAAGTGCGCAAATAAACTACTTTACGAGAGAAAAAAAGGCTTTGATTTCTAAAACAAATAACTACTTTAATTTTATTTAACTTTTTTAACTAGTCACCCATTAATGATGGGATACTATTGCAATTTTTTAATTCAAAAAAAAAAAATTATAAAAATTTCAAATTGATTCATTTGTTTTTAGTGATATTATTACATAAATTCGCTATTTTGTGAACAACAGCCATTTTGTATTTAATTAATACACGCCCGGGTTAGTTTATACGGCCCTCATTTCCGTCACACAGAAGAAACACAAAAACAGCAAAAACTATATTATCCCTGTATTGTTTTTTTTTGTTTCAGAAAATTTAGATTCAAAAACTTCACAAAAATTCCTTGATTTATATTATCGAAAAAAAAAGAGAGAGAATTTCTTCAGCCGTTTTATACGTAAGAGAGAATTGCGTGAATTGCTGTTAGTAAAGCCTTACACAATACTTGTCCAGTAACTGCGTAATATATCACGAAGATAGAATTTAATGGATCTATTAGTATGTACTAATGTGAATCGAATTACATACCATACCTTTAAATAGTTACATCATATTCCAACATGTGTCTACAAATTTCTTGTATTTATTAGCAAAACTCTTCTTTCTTTAACGTAATAAAAATTTAGGACAGAAAAATCGCGTGCATAACTGCTATATTAGTTTATTTTGAAGTCTCCCTTTTGCGTATTAAATACTGAAATCAAAAAAAAAACATTGATCTGCAACGATATTAATTTATTTGTACAATATATATTTAGATTAAGATTTTGTGACGCATAAAACCCCATCATAATAAATATAAAGCTGATCTTTAAATACTATAAACTTCATAAGTATAATTATATATATATATAACCTCTAAAATGTAATTGAAGTCTGATTAGATTAACCATACTATCTATTTGTGCGATTTCTGTAGGTGTCCGATAAAATTTTTACAGGACTTAATAATGATTTTTTTATGAGTGCTATGGCCGGCTAGGCGGATCAATGAATTTCCACCTAAGACTCTACTAAATTTATCTCAGACTAGTTTTTTTTTTTTTTACTTTTAAAATTAACATACCTACTGCGAAAATTTTAAAAAAAACGTCATTATATAACATTCCGATATTAAAATGTATGCCTAAAGTTGAAAAATGGTCATGCTTCTGCAAATTTTCACATAAAGCCATGCATTGGCTCTTAATCCAAACAATTAACGAGAGATCAGAATACTAAACCTCCTGCGAATTCCATTTGCTGGCTTTCAGGAATATTATTGGAGCAGTTATTACCTCCATGTTCCACTATTAAACACTCTATGCTATCTACCTATTGTCCAATAAATACAAACCCGGTCATTAAAATTTAGACGCTGTATTTTACTATTAGTAAAATTCGTTCAATATTTCTTAAATTTATTAAAACTCTTTTTAAATACTATACTGTAAAAAAATTACATATCAATAGTTACTATAGTGAAAAAACTCAGCCTAGATCGTATGACAGTGCTTTTAATTTGATAGAGAAAATACTTTTTGTAATCCATTTCTCACCGACACATCTAAATAGAATAATATTGCCTCACAATATGATAAAATAATCTGTATCTATAATATTAGAAATGTTTCGCCTCATTTAGGATATGTAGTGCATTTTTGAATTTTTTGAATGTCGCAAAAATATAGTTGTCACCTCTTAATCTAAAAATGCTCTTATATCTATGAATTATGCAAATAGAAAATAGTTTGAATACAAAAAAGTAGATAAGTGAGAAATCAAAAAGAAATTTTATCGACTCGTAGATTAGATTCGCTATAAAATCAACAAATAAGCTTATTTGCTAAGAAAATATTTCACTTTTTCTGGAAATACGTGTGTATAACATTGAGTTCACTAATCGCCCTTGAATATATCTTCATAAATGAGAAAATGGCATTTAGCAGCTCTTTTAATCAAGATAGCTTGACATACATTTATCACTAGCGCCAAAACAAGTATTTGATGACGACTGCCACGTAACAATGTCTATTCTAAAAAAAATCTCACAAATAGAAATGCAGACAAGAAATCCAATAAGAAACGCGGTCGATTTATTTAACGAGATAAGGCCGAAACTCGAAAAATTTAAATCGGTGAAACTGGGCAATACTTGTGAATTTTTTGTGAGTTTTAGCCGAGAAAAGGGAAATAAAAAACAGATTCAGATAGCCTGAACTCGGGAAAATCATTAAATGCGTCCCAAGTCCGATTATATTTAGCTCTCAGAAAGAAAACAGCCAATCTACAGTAGCTTACAGCATCGCTTTCGCCAGCAGAGTAATATACACCGAAAAAACCCTGATTTACATGTTATATGGAAAAAGTGGCTGAACAGAATAAACCCTTAACCCTTTCCCGTCCAACACTCTTTAAAAAAATCAAATTTATGATTCGACTATAGTTTATAAGCAAATTAATTATTTGCTGTTATTCTATAACATACTAATATTTTTTAAAGACTCGGAATTAAAGCATTTTAATTGAACACAGTTGGCTATATCTGGTGGCCCAAAAACAGTCTGCCGCCCGGGAAAGGGTTAAACATGAATTCTGTCTCCTCAAATCCTAAATAATGACCTTATTCTATTCGCAAAAACCATCTATACATACCAAATAATCAGAAAAAAATGTTAAATGTACATATATTTTCAAAGAAAAGCTCAGCGATATCTATACTAAATCAGAGAGAAGATCTGAACATCAAATAACATTGCCATTCGTTTTTGAATTCGCAATGACAGATGTGTACTCAGTAAAAAAAAGTTGATACAGATATTTTTCATCAAGTTGTGCTTCTAGCAATAAATAAAAATAACTAAGAAAAAGGAATGTACCTCTAGTTTGTAAAGGCGATGTGAACTATGCGGAAAAAAAGTTTTACACAAAAGAAAAGGTACGTTGTCTATTGAAATATAAAGGCCTATTAAGTATAATCTGCAAAGACTGTTTGTGGCTAAAAAAAAAAAACATTTAAATAAAAAAGTAAAAACAAATGCAAATAATAAAACCATCGTCTACATTCGTCCACAATCAATTGGCGTCAACTTTTAGCAAATAAAAAATGAGCTAAATATCTTAATATTTTATGCACAACAATATCAGTTATATTAAGCCAATAAATACTTCCACATAGATAACAATTGGCTGATAAATTTTACTAGCTATTAAATCAAATGAAAAAAAGCTATTACAAAAAACCATTCGTGAAAGAGCATGCAGTTTGTTGATTTTTTTTACAAATTCGCAGATTTGCCTAATAAGCCTTGGGCATGTACAATTTTCCATTATTTTTAAGAAGCAAATAATCCAAATAAAAAGAATTTAAAACCTTAGCAGTACGCCTTGTTCATTTCCTCCAAGCACTTATGAATTCCTTATTAGATTTATTTTGAAACGATGTATTTAATATATGTTAAATTAAACCAATGAGAAATTTAGAGGATAGACACTTAAGAGGTAAACTTGTATAGAGCGTAAATTCGGGCTAAAATCACAATAGTTATAATACGATTGATCAACTTGCTCAAAATCAAAAAAAATCAATAATAATAACTATATCCAACATAATCATAAAATTGTGAAACTATGAGAATACTCAATGCTTAGTGATAACGGTTCGCAAACTTGAAAAAATTTTATTACTAAATCCAAAAGAGTAAAAATTGTACATGTAAGTAGTATAAAGGTCTCATATTCAGGTTAATTAAGAAAAATAAGGAATTCTCTCTAATCAAATAAAAACAATAATAATAGCTGAATAGAATTATAATCTGGCTTATATGCATCATCTTTTTAATATGTTTTGGAAAATTTTATCCACCTATAAAAATAATAAATATTTTTATCGCTGATTTAATTTTATGCATAGACACGTCACTCAGTTTAGCCATATTAAGATTCAAAAAATTTAATGCTTTGTAAAATATCCGAAAATTAAGGTATTAAAACGTCATTAGCCTGGAAAATATTAAAAAAGTTGCTACAGGTAAAACTCTCAGAAATCTAATTCAAACTAGAAAAGATTAAGATGACTTTTATAGTTAAATTGGCTTTAATAATTATTCTGTAATTATATACATTGGTATTTATCATTTGTATTTCGATACAATTTAGATTCAAAAAAACACTAAATTTAAATTCAATTTTCATAGGTTGAATACTCCGACTCAAATTAGCTTGCTAGCCTGATTTTTTAATGTTTATAATATTCTCTAAACTGATAATAATTCTCAATCGCCAAAGCTTTTCAAGTCAAATCCTATCTATATAGACATATTAAATAAATTAATTACTGTTTTTTTCATCATCAGATCTTTACTGTTTGATTAAAATTCTCTAATTTATTCACGAGTTATGATTACTCTTGCACATTATCCCTTTCATTAGGGGGTTGGTTGCTGCTTTTGTTATATCAAACATATTTAACTTGAATTAATAAAAATATTTTAGTTATAAAACCTTAAAAGGTCTTGATTGTATTAAAATAAAGAGAAAAATTTTTTTTCTTATCAACTAAAATCGAGTTAGAAAATTAGTTTTATTAAAAGGCTTTCAATATGAATTGGTTATTCAAAAGCGACAGTTTACTTGGACTAAATAAAGATGTAATCATTTTAGATCAAATAACACTATGTAAATATCTTTTTTAAATGATTTAGAAATAAAAAATAGAAAAAAACTAAATATGAATATAATAAAATGCCTTATAAAGATAAAATCCGGAAATAGTAGGATCTAGAGAATAAAAAAAACTTTGAACATTTGGTAGGCCTGAAAATTTCTATTAGCAGATATTATTGCTTTCTTTTAGTCGCTGAATATATCCCTACGAAAAGAATATTGATATTTAATTGAGCTTTTTTTCCAGTTAATAAAATTTGCTAAAGCTGTGGAAATAGTGATAATTTACTTATTAAAATAGCAGCTTTTAAAGCTACATTGCTTAGTTTTATTTTGATGAAAATTTAATACAAGTAAAATGGTAAAAAAAATTTTATCTTGCTTTTTTTATCTTATATATAGCATTGAATATCGTATTTTTATTTCTATGGTTTTAATCAATTATTTCTTCCAAGCTATTTTATTTATTAACAATTAATCTTCCACAATTTACACATCTGAAAACTATTTTTAGCTAATAATTAATAATGAAAATATCATACAAAAAAATATAAGTATTAATTTATTCGTATTAATTGTTTGAGAATACTTGTGATTTATTGAATACTTAATATAGCTGTAATTTTAAATTATAACTTCGCTGTTCTTAGTTTTTATTATATCTAATAATCTAAATCATGAGATGACTTTCAAATAAAATCCAGATTTATACAAATATCAAGGATGAAAAAAATTATAAATAAGTAATTTTTTAAATAATCTGCTAAATCTATGAATTATGATATTATAAATTTTTAATAAACGCAAAACATTAATTATCTAATTAAATGTAAATTTTTTTATAAGATTTTTTTATAATTTAAAACACGATTTAAGCTGTTAAATTTTTAAAACTGTTTATTTTATTTTTAAATTTTTGATATTTTAATACTTTCAATTTATTTGATAAATATTAATGTGTGAATTAGCTAACATTTTGCTATATTTTGTATTTTAAATTCGTTGGCTAAGAATTATTAATCCTATAAAAATAAACTAGCACAATTATTTCCTGGCTGGATTAATTATAAATTATCTATTTGAGTTTAATATCTATCGCCGATCAGATTATGAATAACGACTCAAAGTCTTATTGGCGCTACATCAAATCTTACACCGGGAAATCGTTCCGAAGCATCGCCGATGGCCCGGTGTACGATAAATATAAAAATTTAATTACTGAAAAACACGAAAAAATAAAAATTTGGACAAATCACTTTGGAGAACTAGCCAAAGACACTACTGGGAACAGCCGATGTGCCGATAAGTGGGAAAATCTCATCTCTAGCGACTGTGACTATTATCCAGAGTGTGATAACAGTATAATATGGTCCGATATCATCCAAGCACTTGCAGATACACCTAATAGCAAAGCTCCGGGAGCTGATTGCGTGCCATCTGAGATATGGAAACTGGTTATGGCTGAGCCAACACCCACATCATCACTAGCAAAATTAATTAATAAAATTATCAATCTATTGTATGACTCTAGGTATATACCCCAGTGCCTAGAAACATCAGTGGTGGTCCCGGTACCTAAAAAAAGTGACCTGAAGGATCCCGATAACTACCGAGGGATATCACTGGTCCCGTCACTTGCAAAACTGGTGCCCAAAATTGTGGCCACCAAACTCAGCAAAATGGATGCTAAATACCAAATACTGGTAAAAGAGCAAGCTGGATTCAGGAATTCCGAGGAGTGTGCGGGTCAAGCGACCACTCTATACGAAATAGTACGCCGACGCAAAATTCAGAACAAGGAAACATGGCTGTGCTATATCGACTATAGCAAGGCCTACGACCGGGTCCCCCACATGGCCCTACTGCATAAACTGCGATCAGTGGGCATTGGGGGCAAACTTCTCAATATGATCAAGGGCATGTATGATGCCCCGAAAATCGCAGTTAGAGTTGGAAATGAAGTTTCAAACTCTACTGAATACCTCTGTGGAGTGCGGCAAGGGTGCCCAGCCTCGCCGATACTCTACTATTTCTACATCAACGACATATTCAAGGGCGTACGAGGTGTGCGGGTGCCTGGGCTCACATCACACATACTAGGACTACTGTTTGCTGATAATGCCGTGCTATTGGCTGAATCATCATCCGATTTACAATCCGCACTGGATACCATAACCGAATGGTCAGACATTTGGAAAATGGCTGTGAATGCCTCCAAGTGCGGGATAATGACTATAAGCGGGGAGTTGACTACTGATATGACCCTGCAATGCCAAAAAGTCGACTCCGCCGACCAGTACACCTACTTGGGCTATATTATGAATAGCAAATGGGACGTATCTGGGACGATCAAGAACAACAAGAACAAGGACAGGAAGGCTGTTTAAGCTGCCTAAAGCTTCCTGAGACGGTCTGATGTGCTCACGGCACTAAAAATAAAGTTCATCAATTCGGTACTGATGCCGATTGGATGCTACGGTGGGGAGAAATTTGGCATGAGCGAGGCCAGATGCAAGCCCATACAGATGGAAATCGACAAGGCGATCCGAATGGTTGCCAACGTCGGGAAATCAGCGGCCATGGAACGTATCAGGGATGAACTGGGCATAAGCTCAGTGTTCATGCGCACCAGCACAGCCCGTGAGCGTGCATACCACAAATGGCCAACATCAAAAACATGGATCGCCGACCTCATCAAGGCACCGATGAAGGCCCGGATGGCCACCTGGGTGACCGGGAGTGCCCGGTGGATCAAAAAATTTTGCTCTCAAGATTCAAACGGTCAGACTATCATCACGATGGTCGACCGGAAACGACGAAATAATCGGTCTGTCATCCACCGGTGGACGGTGGACAGGAAAATCGGCAAAAAAGGCAACTGGGTTGACCTTCAAGCTATGTATCCGGACCTGAAGCTGGGCCTTCAGGACATTGGGAAAATGCGTATGGGCACATTCCGGACCGCCCAGCGCCTCTCGAACATGAAAATCGTCGACCAAAAATTCAAAATTTTTTGCCC